>JAODLL010001999.1:0-12706 GCA_026546735.1 Forbesichthys agassizii
GTATATATATATATATATGTATATACACGGTATATTATTGGTCTGATTTGAAAACTAAACAATAAAAACAACAGAGCTGAAAGTGATACCTTTTAGCAAACAGCAGAATGTTCTGTGACACTTAACGGTGGGTACATGAAGGCAAATGAGGTGAAAATTAACCAATCACATGTTTTCTTGAGATAGTTTCTATGCAAAATACACTGAACAGCAACTATGTTACTGTCTGAACAATGCAGAGCATTCAATACACATATTTAATATCTTCCACGTTCCAAGTGAATAGGGGCATATTTGACATGATAGTTGCGCGTCACAGTTTGATATGGGATGAAGGTGAGATCTTCTTTAAGAATTTCAACATCATTGGACTAATATAGAATGCCCTACCACGTGACTCATGCTGACCGTGTGAATGCTCGTGACCTGCGTGACCGTGTAGCTTTACCGCCAAACAAGTTGAGCTGAGTAGCAGAGTGTCGAGAATTAACTAGCCTGCACGCTACCATTTTTACAGTAAGTGAGAATGAAAACATTTGGCCACTGAAACGTCATCTACTGTAGCACAGTACCGTGGGACACAGAGAGAACAAAGTGAGATGAGAACATTTATGAAACGATTGATATTCACATAATTCCAGGGGAGCTATCATTAAGACAAGATGAAAGCGGTGCTAGCAAGCACTAATAATAATAATAATGAGGTCACAAAATTCATCTTGTTGTCAGCATTGCATTTTTGGGGAGGAATTTGAGCATCAAGAGGTATTTTTGAGCATCATGATGACTTTGACGCTGACACTGTACTGTACATTGACGATGGATTTCGATCTTCTCAACTCGGAGTTCCAATCCCATAGCAACAATAAACCAATTGTTTGAGATGTGGCAGACTGGAGATGGATTTGAAAAATGTGCCTGAAACAGATTGCAGAGTTTTTGAACTGGGCAGCTTTCTTGTAATCTACGAGGATAGCGTTAAGGCCGATTACAGGAGAGCGGCCGCGCACCAGGAATTGGAGAGCTCAGACGCACGGATGGGTATGAATGGGCATTTCCATAGCTGCACCGCCGATAAGCCTTATTCAGGTGAGGTAGAAGCTAAGGACCACGAGCGATGTTTTCGTCATTAATATTTATGCTTGGTCTGTTTGGCGAGATTGTTGCATGCCGCATTTAGAGGTAACATGCAAGGTTGGTTTGCATGTTTGTGGAACCCTAAAAAGTAGGCCTGGCGATCGAGCGTTTTGATAAGCTATTACAGTGTTGGTGGTACAAGCCAGGCCAATATGTAGACCAGGCTCTACTGTTATGCATGTTGCATGCGTAACGTGAGGTCAGCTTACTATAGTAGTCAATGCAATCATTATGCTTTTGCGCACCGGGTCTAAATGTTGCCCAGATCACACAGAGACGTGTCCCTTAAGGCGTGGCCGCTTCAAAAGCGAGGGTCACAATTCGCTACAGCATTTAATAATCATCATGTATAATATATTGTATAATAATAATAATAATAATAATAATAATAATAATAATAATAATAATCTATTGACACTGTAATCTGTCAATATACAATGTGCATTAACTGGAGAAAAAAATAAACAGACTAAACATAAAATATTTCAGATCAAGCACCAGAAACAAAAATAAACTGGCATGTCTGTAATTTAAATAGAGAAGCAGTACATGATGTTATGTTTAATAATGAGTTACCAAACAAAAAAAACATTCTTGTGTCTGACTCATTCTCCAATTGCACAATAATAGCAACTGTGCTTTTATTACATAAATCAACCGTAGATATTTTCCTGTAAGAGGTTAGGAAATACATAATCTATGATTTTTAGACTGAAAAGTCGAATTGATTGACGAACGGCATCACGAAAACACAAGATATTCCACTTCAAAGTCGCTCTATATGAATTTCTGCCACAAAGGTAAAGGTAAAGGTCCCTTTTTTGCCACATACATGATGTGAAATTCATCCTCTGCATTTAACCCATCCCTCAAGGGAGCAGTGGGCAGCCGCTGTGCAGCGCCCGGGGACCCCCGCCAGGTAGAGGCCAGTGTCTCCACTAGATGTCACACTAAGCACACCAGCACCACAAACCAAAATCAATTCTCCATGGGCCACACACGCACACATACACACATGCACTATCATGCATGTGCAGCCGGCCAGGCAATAAAAACGCATAACAGAGGAGCTCATATTACCCCACACACAAACACACACACATTGTGATGTGATAATCATTCTCTGCTCATACTCCACTATACCGTTACATACAGTTTGCTGCTGCTATATTAATGTTTAAAATAGTGTATACTGTATCAACTTTAAGGAGAGAAGAGGGTTTCTGTTATTTTTTGCAGTGGCGCTAACGTGTAGTGTAGTACACAAATTAGGAATCGCAATATATCGCCTTGCTTACAATATTGCAACATTTCGCAATATATCGAAACGTGGCCCCTGTATCGTGATATGCCAGATTCTTGCCAATACACAGCCCTATTCATAAGACAGTATACATTCATAGGACAGTATGTGTTCATAGGACAGTATACTGTACATTCACAGGACAGTGTGTGTTCACAAGACAGTATACTGTGTGCTCAGACCTACAAGCAGAATCTCAGCCACACCACACAAGATGTCTGACCTATTCAAGTCACCCTTCCCCCCACAAACACACACCTAAACACACACACACAAACACTTTTCGCTGTCCTGATATCCACTGCATACTCCTCACACTGGTCATCAGTTAGTAATACACTTAACTAGACTCACCACATTTACACTAAATCTTGTAAGTCATTTCACAGTTTTCCGTGGCTCAACCATGGGGACTCTTTTTCTATACTTTATACAGAAAAGAGCATCGTTACCCTGCTTTGTCAAAGCCACATATTCTGCACCCGCCACATGTATTAATAAACACTGATTTGCCTCATTTGTTTTGACACAAGCTCAGCCAGTACAGATGGCTCTCTCTCTAGCTAGAGATAGCTAAGTTCTGCATTACGGCTTTTACTGTAAACACTAGTCTTTTGGGGGGAAACTATTTACAATAAAGGGCTCCTTTAACGCCAGCAGTGGTTCTGGTGACGTGTTTGGTTTAGTTGACTACACTTACGTAATAGCTCGATGAGATTCAGTTCAGTTCTGTGAATCCATCCCCTGAACTGTACAACAAGATGGAGTCAATCATTTTGACTATGTTGACTATGAGAGCTCATCCTTTGCAGTTCCCTTTTTCAGTGAAAATTAAGTTCTCCTAGTTTCAGTGCATTTCCTCATTGCTCTTGTTTGTATCTCACTTTGCCCGTTTTTTTTCATATAATATTTCGGACCGACAGATGTACATGAATTGTGCTCAGTTCCGTATTAGTGGATGTCATAGCCCACCTTCCGCAAGAAACTTGGAGCCCATCTCATCAGAATCACCCTTTTGGTTCCTCAGACACTTATCTCCCTAGAACAGGGGTGGGCAATTATGTTCACTTGCCACATACTTTGTTAACACATTTTAAAATAAAACACAAAACAGCTGACTTTGTTAACTCGCATATACAGTGTAAATATAGGCAATTCCTATGCAACACCATTTTCATAATCAAACCTAACAGTTGATTTTAACTATGTTTTCTTTTACACGGCAGTAAATAAAGTATCATTCCACAGAGCTTGTCAAGTAATTTTATTTTGGATTATTATTATTTTTATGTTTGATGTACCGGGCGGGCCGGGTAGAACGTCTCAAAGGGCCGCATCTGGCCCCCGGGCCTGACTTTGCCCAGGCCTGCCCTAGAACATCCTTTAGCTTAGCACTGCATTGGTACATATAGGCTTGAGTAACTGTTTCTGAGAATGGTTTTTATAGTACAGTTTTTAACAATCGCTAGGACCCATTTGATTTCTCAATAGCTTGGTCACATTTGCTAAACTCTTGACACAGTGAACACAACAACAGCATTTGAGAGCTAAACAAAGGCTATAGATGATTTTTCATTGCTTTGGCACAAAATGCATTCAATTTTCAAACATCTTTCAAATTTAATGGATTATTTTGTCATTGAGACACAACCATCACAAGAACTCTATGTACTTACAGGCAAATGTACACATTTACATACGCTTTTCAAAACTGTTTCAAAACATAACATAACACAAAATGGAAAAATATAGCAATTTGCTGTGTTACTACATTAATACCGTCTAGAAATATATTTAAACCTAAAAAACGTAAGTAAATACTACAGTACTTCGAACGATTACCCATTGTACCAGCTACAGGTGTTTCATTACCATCTATATAAATGGGGACATCTTACGTGTAGGAGGTTCTGTACTGTAATGTAAACATGAGATCTGTAGATAGTTAATATATTATATGTATTGTTCTCTGTAATTCCATTTCATTACTCTATGGAAATAAATTACAGTAAATACTGTAAACCATAGTGAAGCATTTGGAATAATGTCGGATTCATGCCAGTATCATACTGCAGTGATTTCTAAACATTAGAGAGGTGTTCTGGATTGCATTTCAAATAAACGAAAGCATGTGCTTATTAGGTGGCAACATTTGCTAGTATTGCGTAAGAGTAAGTTGATTTGAGATGTGAGAGGTGTTATGGTTGTTTTAGTGAATTTTTCAAATTAAAGATGAATCTAAACTGCGTCTTGAACAATGTGGTCGCACTCTTCACGATGATGTATGATCTGTTACATTTCCTAACATAAAAAAACAGTGTGTTTTACGTGTGGGAATCACGCACAAGCGATTTTTGTACACGCAAATATGCGATATGGGTTTTAATTAGGTTGACTTTAAAAAATGCTTACATTTGGGCAATGATTGTTAGATTACATTGATAGCCGAGGGGCTTGGCTATCCAGACATGTATAATAAAGGCAATCACACATGTATTTTAACAAAAGGGCTTAAAGGGTGTGTGGGGAAGTGCGCCCGTGTTCGGGGGAGCTCATTGCTAGTTAACTGTGATGCCAAGGTAAAAGTTGGTTAGGAGAACTTTGTGAAGAGCTTAATAAATGTGACCGAGGTATTTAGAAATGGGTTCTAGCGATTGGAAACAACTGTAATAGATACATATTGTATGTTGTCAAATGTATAACTTTTAAGTTAGACTTCATGAATGATGAAAATGTCATTATGTAACAGAACATTGGTTGCTATGGCAACTGGTGTATTATTTACTGTAAATGTAAAATATATGTGCATTAGACTTTAATTAAACACTTCATTTGAATAGCTGTTCATCTACTACTACTGTACATTACAATTGGATAGATTTTGGTAAATTGTTGTTCTATACCGTGTCTATACGCACCTTATGCCCAGATTTGGGTGCTTTCATCAAAACCAATACATTCTTCTTTGAAAAGACGCTCCTTAACTCGAGACATTTTTCATAGTTTTCTAAGTCCATCTTCTCCAGGCAGATTTCCATGTCCTGCAACACAAATTCAGTTGTACCAGTCGTAGACATGCTTTCTGCAGTACAAAATCATTATTACCATAGCGGTTGTTCCCTTATTTCCCATATTAAGTGTTAGTGTGTAAAATGTGGTATATTACATTCTTATAAGGTATTTTAAAATCTTGTGTATTGGCAGGGTATTTCCATATGTGGCATACAGCATCTGTTTTGCTTCCAATCGACAGGGAGAAGCAGAAGTTACACCTCCATTGTGTTTGTAGGCTAAGTAAATCTAAAAAAGTGTATATATATATATATATATATATATATATGACCGGACGCAGGCATACACTGGCTGCAGTGTCAACATGTTAAACATATGTTAAAAAAAAAAAATGTGTTTGATTTTTACCAGAGGGGGCTTTATAAAAAAACTAAAACTTTACCTCATTTTCGTACATCTTAATCTCTGTCCTCTCCACTTGGATGAAGCGATCCTTGTAGCCTACCAGCATTTTCCCTGTGGCTTTCTTCATCCACCCTGCCTTACCCAGGAATTTTGTCTCTTTCACCTGGGCAGGGCTCTCTTTCACACCCTACAATGAGAGTTGTATAATGTCAACACATTGCACACATTAAAATGTTTACGCCGCAGTCAATAAACTACGGTCAAGCTCAGTAGTCTTTAATGTGGAGACTCTGAAGGAATTCACTGCATTTCACGGCAGCTAATGATGATTTTTAAGTAATGAGCCAGATGACACACTTTAATAACTCAAGCAACATTGGACAATTAATACAAAATGTCATCTGATTAGTTACTTGCAGTATAACACACACAATGAATGGGCTCTGACAAAATGAATGTGCCGATAATTAAACATTCTTTAATTATGAAGTACCCACTATGATCCTAAATTCAATCCCTAGCATGGACAAACACAAGGCACAGACAGTAATTGTATGGGTTTATGTTCGGTTTATGCGATCTGAACATACTGCTTGATTGACAACACATTGTCCCTCTAACATGTCCACATCATTATAATGTCACTAGTCTCAGAGGAAGTGTGGCTTCGCAATAGACACTGTCACCACTCCACTCACAGGGTGTGGCTGCTGTGATATTACTGTATCTACAGTGATGCATATACAAACTATACGTTCTGTTCCCAGTCTGTCCTGTATTAAGTACTGTGTCCCTTCACATACTGTTACATGTTTACAGAACCCTGAAGGAGACAAGTGAAGCCAAACAAAAAGATCTGCATTATATTGTGTGTACGAAATATGAAATTGTGCACACAAAATAGTAATTCAAAGTAGGGCCTTGCAACTGGTCCACGATTACCTGGATCGCTTCCCCAATTTTGCTATATCTACAGCAGTGCAGCGGTTACAATTTACAAATTATTTTTAAATGTCATTATTCTTTGCCATGCAACTACTATTTCTTTACAATGCATTCCTGAATTGAAAAAAAAAAGAATAAACACAGATAAGTGCATCCCTGTCCACGAGGCTTCAGTGCTGCGTGTGGGCAAGTGTGTGAAGTGGGAACTACATTTCAAACGGAATTAAGGAACGGATATTAGTGCAAAGAAATTCCTATTCCGTGCTCACAGAATAAAGAAACCGTGCACACAGATCACATATTACTATTCCGTGAGCACAATAGCCTATTCCGTGCACAGAAAGTGCTTTTCCTTTTCTTTGTTTTAAGCATCCTCTCCATGGTTCCAAACATGTTTACAGGTGTGCTGCAACACCCCCCTTTCCCCCAGGACCAACACTCTGCTCACTGTTTATGTTTTGAAGCAGAGCTGTGTGGGGTCAGTGGAGGCAGCCATTCAAGGCGACATCATACACAGTTAGTGCCTGCCCCCACAGCCAAGTCATGTAGTATGCATGCCATGTAGTATGCATGTCATGTTGTAGGCATGTAATGTAGGGATGGCACGATCCAGTTTTTTCAGTCCCGATACTGTTACA
The DNA here is from genome assembly GCA_026546735.1 of Forbesichthys agassizii. Lineage (NCBI taxonomy): Eukaryota > Metazoa > Chordata > Actinopteri > Percopsiformes > Amblyopsidae > Forbesichthys > Forbesichthys agassizii. Next base: position 7,441 of record JAODLL010001999.1, read on the forward strand.
GAATCCGGCACTTTGGGTATCGGCCGAAACCGAGTACCGATCCGATTCCAGTGTTAAATTAAGTTTTAAGTTAAGTTGCAAAGTAAATGATAGCCAATCTCTATTTTGGGACTTGGCTGCATTTTAGAAACCTGCTGCTGATAGTGTGGCCTGGGTAGGTTAGACATGGCTGATGCTTGACAGTAGACTTGCATGTGTAAATTAATTTCATTGGATTAGCCCCATGGCTCGGTTAAAACTGTCCAATTGTCACCGATGCCGATCTAGGTATTTAAGTCACTATCGGACCGATTTACGATCTCAGTATCGTATCGGTGACATCCGTAATGTCATGTGGTATGCATGTCATGTAGTAGGGATGTCATGCAGTCACACCTGTAACTGTGAAGCTGTTAAACTATTAAATGATCCACAGACCAGCCACGCCACATGGGACTACATGGCCACATGCGTGGAGGGAGAATATACTGTATCACCTCACACCACATGTTTATTGTTTTTATTAGACATTGTGGAACTAATCGCCGGGCCTTTCCCTTTTATGGAAAATCAGACAGATGAATGCAGGTGTCTGTAACATTCCCATGCTCCCATTTTGTTGGAGGAAATTCGACAGGATATCTGTTCAAGGGCTCGTCTAAAGGTTTTTCCACTTTCGTTGTATCACTGATAGCAGATGTCTCCGCTCAGACAGCGGGCTAGGAAAAGAAACATGATCTGATATCTCTGGGGAGAAATTATATGAAGAAAAATAACACACAAAATGAGGCATTACATTTAAGGTGATTTTCTGCAGATATGAAACAAAATACTTGCTATTTTAGATTACCCGTTTGCATATAACCCAACTAGGTGACAAAACACAAGAATATACAAGTGTCGCTTGTCGTCATCATTGTTTCCAACCCGTGAGCCAAGAATGTGGTGTGCGTAGGTGTGAGCAGTGTATATAATATTGAATGTGGACCGCAGTGGATTTGTCACATTTGGGCCCATAACACTAGCCTGGCTCCGCCCGAGCATTGCTGAGATTATAGCCCAACACTCCCCACCGGAACGTATCCAGACCATATTCACCAAGTGAATTTTAGGTCTGTTCAAACAAAGACAACGATAATACGCCCACTAGACGACGAAAAGAATAACAGAGATGGGGTTCCTATACCTGGTCGACCTTGTGATAGTACACAGTACTATCACAAGGTGCGTATTACAGTACGTATTATCTGACATTTCACTTTCAGTATCCTGTTGTGTAGACATTTACTTAAAACATCATCTTTCTAAACAGAGATTATCCTACAGATCCACATATACATGGACAATACGAAAGCCTCACAGGTTACTGTTCAAAACAATCTTGTATGTTTTCACCAAGTGACAACCCAAAACGTAGTATAAGTGCATGCATGGTGAACACGGTTCGAACGCCACTTGCTTTGCTCTGACCCAGTTGGACGACAGCCTGTGCTGTGAGCTGTTTTTCATGCTGGACATCAATGGTCATTGTCCGTGTGCGGTTTCAATTTTACAGGATCTTTGTTCCTTATCAATCAAATATATAAATAACATATACTCTGCATTTTAGCAGTAGCTTTGCTGAACTTGTTAGGCTACTCATAACTCTATTGCTTTTGCAAAACATGTAAATGAGAGCAGGCAATGCACATTACCTAATTCATATGCTATCAAAGTCTAGTATGTGAAAGGTTATTATTATATTACTATTGTTATTTGCTTCAATGTCTTTGTAACATTGATGTGGAATGCATCGTGTTCCAAAAGAGGACAAACACCAGGTTATGTGGAGGTTTCTGCAATCGCAACAATTGTTCATAAGGAGTTTATGAAACAAGCAATACAAGGTATGCAGCACACTGAGCCCACTGGTAAATGAAAAGGACTATAAATTTGGAAACACACAGGAAGGAAGTGTGACTGTTCTGCATGTCAGCATAGACTAAAGCACAACTTTGACATACGCACATGCACACAGATAGGACCACTAATAGATGACGCTATTTCAAGCTACATGTAGCTAATACACGTTTTGTAAAGTTCAATATCTCTTTGCATTCTGCTAGTTTACCATTCTCTGTGCGTGCTGAAAAATGGGCTTGATACTTTTAATTGTAAATAGGAACACAAACAAAGTGGGGAACACCGCTCACAACCACAATTCCACTTGGGGGGGGGGGGGGGGGTGACTAACCTAAGTGGAAAGGCCCGCAAACTAGGCCGCAGCAGACACACCTTAGCAGCACGCACGTGGCTCTCGTTAGAACTCAGGGCAGAGAGCGAGGGTGTAGGAAGCAAGGGTGTAGGGACCAGAGACCATATGGGATCCATTGACTTGCCCAGTTGACCTGCCTGCCTGGCTGGAACTCAACACTGGCTCCACATGAGGTCATATTTAAAGTTATGTCCGCATTTTAAGAGCGCTAGCTAGGGGAATGTGTGTGGGAGAGAGGTCATCTTGTATCCACTGTGTCTGACAGGCAGGAACAACAGCAAAGAGGAAATCAAGTGAGATGTGTGTGTGTGTGTGTGTGTGTGTGTGTGTGTGCATGCGTGCATGTGCATATGTGTGTGAGGCTGTGTGTGTGGTTGCGTGCGTGCGTGTGTGTGTGCATGCGTGCATGTGCATGTGTGTGTGTGTGCGTGTGTGTGTGCGTGCATGTGCATATGTGTGTGAGGCTGTGTGTGTGGTTGCGTGCGTGCGTGTGTGTGTGTGCATGCGTGCATGTGCATGTGTGTGTGTGTGCGTGCATGTGCATATGTGTGAGGCTGTGTGTGTGCGCATGTGTGCTTGTGTGTGTGTGCGTGCGTGCGCACGTGCATGCGCTTATGTGTGTGTGTGTGCGTAAACGCGTGCATGTGTGTGTGCGTGTGCGTGTGTGGGTGTGTGTGCCTGGGTGTGAAAGAGAGCGATTCTAACATGAAGTTACCACTTCAAATTAACAGTGAAAGTGATAATTACCATTGATATAGTGTAGGAGCACACACACACGCACGTACACCCTTGAGAGTTTGTAGCCTCTCACAAAAGCCCTCTCTCCCAGAGCATACGGGGACAGTCACAGTCACCACTCACCACTGGAACACACCCCGCCATTGTCCAGACACAACCGCAGAGGGTTAATTGCTTTGTGTCCGACACATAATGTGCCTGTCTGTTTCTCCTGAATTGAACGGGTCGTCGCAGATACGTAACGCTGTGCTCTCTAGGTCATCGGAATGCCAGCCGAAAGAATGACTCATGAGTTAAGAAGAAAATGATCACTTGTGAGGTTCAAATGCTTGGGGGGGGGGGGGGGGGGGGGGGGTTAAAGGATGGAAAATGAATTAAAACACTATAATGGATTGTAGTGTGGAACGACAGGCTGACAACTATAGGCTACTGTACTATAGTTAACCATGGAGAGCTAACATTTTCAGTAAATACTGTAAGCATAAACCCTGTTAGTCTACTTTCATGATGCAAATGATGATTCATTATTTTGTGTCAGTGAACTAAGTGACAACGTCTTATAGGCTTTGTTTACATTGCCTGATCTCTATGGGGAATTGTTGATCTTAGTAACTGAAAAACTGGAAGTTCAATTACAGGTTCCCAGATTAAATGCAATTGATTTAAACTTTTAAAAGTATAATTAAACTGTATGTTTCCTTTTATTGATTATCGTGCCCCTGGGATGGTGTGTGTTTGGGGGGGTGACACGGTGACTTGTGGCCGACTATCTAATGGTCTGCAAATATTACACATAATTTGCCTATCTTAACCATTATGGGACTTGGTCTCCAAACTTCCTCTTTCTAATACTACTGTAACAATGATGCCGGGAATTCAGTAATGTACTGTAGTGGGATGTGGCTGTTCATTTGAAACAAGAAACAATAGGCTCTGACTTGGATGTATTGAATCAGCGCTCACCCATGTCGTGCATGGCATTGACGCACACCGATGTGGAGAGCAGGTGCGCTTGCCAATTAAGGTTGAGACGCAAACAGTGTGGTATCGCGAGATTGGACACATTTTAAATTGTCCTTTCAATAAAAGATATTTAGAGGTTGCGTCTTTACAATAGGCTACTTAATGGCAAACGCGCAATACTTCGCATCCAGTTTCATACAGGCTACGAAATGCCCTTATATGTCAGTGATATTTGTCTTTAATAGCTTGTTCCAGAACTACTGTAATACAACGACTAGCCTACATTGTAAACGTCAAGTCAGATTTGCAAAGAATTGGCGACAAAATACTTGATGTAGTCTATGTATCGCTACTCACATCATCCATGATAATGGACTAAAATCCGTTATGTGTGCAGGGAAACACTCCTCGTCGTCCTTATTCTTGGAAAATAGAGCTCAGTTCTCCCTTTTTCGTCGTAACTTCACACATTTCCAACCAAACAACTAAATGAAGAAAAATAAGGAACTCTGCGCGTTTTGACGACGAGGATCGCCTCTTTTCCTCTTTTGCTTCTGCGAAAAAAGTTGGTTGTTAAAAAAAGAAAAAAGTTAGTTTCCGGTTGAGACTTGAAGAGGAGGCTCAGCTTGACGTGACCAGATCTTTCTTTGCACGTCTCGGAGGATTCTAAAAGCAAATCTGGCAAAAACCTGCTTATCTTAACCGATGTTTAGTAATAATCAGTGCATTATTCTCCATTACAACAGTCCAGGGTCGGAGTTTGAGTGTGTGACCGGCCAATAGCACAGAAGTGACACCCTTAGAGAAACTGCAGTACAGATGATCGCGGACTTCGTCATCGTTAGAAGACGTATCCCACACCGTGGAGTTGTTTGAACAAAGCCAGTTTAACAATAGCAGTTTGAAGAATACACTGACCACATTTAAGCATTGTGACAGCGTAGTCTTGCTTATTCATAGCCTATGGGTACAGCCGCAATTATTCAAAGCGCGTTCAAAGAAGAAGCCTGCAGAACATGAATAGACCACACTAGCATAGCGTACACATCGGTCATCTTAGCAGCCGTAACACATTCTGCATGAGGCTGCAACAAGTTATGCACACACAGAAGTCAGTTTATGAGGTAAAGGGGCTGGTATTTGCTAATAGTGTAATGGGAGATAAAGTAGGGTAAGACCATTACAGTTTTTAGTCATCCTCCACTTGCACTTGATGGTGGCATTATAACTTCCTAGTGGGTGTGTCAGTTTCACATAACTATATCTTGGTGTGTTGGTGGTGTGTGTGTGTGTGTGTGGGGGGGGGGGGGGGGCTAAATTGTTTTTGCCATA
>JAODLL010002000.1:0-12705 GCA_026546735.1 Forbesichthys agassizii
GCAGGGAGTGACGGGGAAACAGGCTCAATATACAAGGGACACATGAAGTGACGAGACTAACACAGGACTAGGAACACAAAACATTACACTAATAAACAATACAGCATATAAACATTAGTATTTGTACCTATATAAATGATGTATAATTAAACAAAGTCCCAATTGTATCCTGTAATCACAGTCACTAGTCAATCTACTGTATGTAGGAAGAAGGACTCTTCTGAATACTATTACAAAGCTTGGTTTCCCAATAAAACTATATCATCTAGCAATAGCTACAGCATGTTCAGACTGCAGGAAAATTGGATTTGTTTCTAAAATCAGATATATAGAGATGACTATCCACATTGTTTTTTGCAAGTGAGATTTTTGTCCCTGGTGAGTTCCCTTATGGGTTTGCCAATGGGTTTTCTGTTGGGTTTCCTGTTGAGGACAATTATCTTCCTATTGGTCTTACTCAGCAGTGCCACTCAGGAGGGGTATACCAGCTGGGTTGTCTCAACTTTAAATCCAGACCTTGACATTTGAGGGTAAACATACACACACACCTTACAGTAATATTTCAAACTGACGGCCCGCCCGTGGGCCATTCACCATCTTGGTTGGGGAAGTTGTGTTGTTGACATGTTTAACTTAAAAGTTGTTCATCATACTATACTGTATACCGTTAGAAAGCTATACATCTTACAATTTGATTGATATAAAAGAATGCAAGATACGATCGTAACACCAGGTACTGTACACTCAATGGATATATCAGACAACCACCTGCAATAATTGCAGAAATTTTAAAGGGTTTTAACCATTAGCTTTGACCAGAATACACATTTTGCTCCTAATTTTATTTGACATAAACGTTTACAAAGTCTAGATTTATTTGGACGTTACCAGAACTAGAAGTCTAGTGCTAACGCATCGTATCATACATATTGTGTAAGAGGCCTATGTTCACCGTTTCACCTACAGTGTTTGGACATGGTGAAGAACTAGTATACATAGTAATTCTGCGGCGTGTCACATAATAAGTGATGCAAAATATACTTCAGAATAGAATTCAGATTTGAGTAGCCAGAACATTCCACTATAGAAATAAGATCTGAATCACATTTTAAACCACGTTCAAATGTGGTTTGGATCCGATTTGTAAAAGTCAATTTCATAGTGTTATGCTATCCAGACGCAAAAATGAATGTGGATGCAATGTAGATATGCCAAAAATGGGTTAGAACTGAATTTTAGGTCAATATAACAAAAATCCACAGAAAAGATTACTAGAGTAAATATCTTTAAAACAGAATAATTAATCATATAGCATATAGGTTATAGGCTATATCATGATATGCAATCATTCTTGCCATTTTAGATTGATAGAACTCTGTCTTTGATCTTTAGGCTTTCCATATTTTGCCATTAAAATGATCAAAACTATCTATTAGTTTACCAGGTAATATTTCCAGTCAATATCACTGACAATCATACACTCACTGAACAAAGTGCAACCACTGATGCATACATTGCATTACATTTGATAGTACTGCAGTGTCCACAGACTAGAGTTTGCATATTATTATTCAGACAGAAGCCATATTGATTCTGCCAATTTTACATAGTTACATTTCTAATTGCATGTCATAGACAGCCCAAATTGTATTGCCCTGTAGTTGGAACAACTGAAAACATAATTTGTATTTTTCAGAGACCGCAGAAAAGTACAGACATTATTTTACATGTTTGTACTTTAACCACAGCTTCTCTTACAGCCATTGTCAGCTGAGCCATTGTTTAAACTGTCTACCGTCTAAACTAATCTTTTTGGTGACTGCTTATGTTGCTGCCCTGTGTGGAGGAAGATTCACGATATACCCTTCAAAGCAAAACAACACCAGAGAGACTGAGAGATACAGCTTCCTCAGACGCCAAGTTGGGTCACTACACATTCTAGGCTCTGGAAAACCGTCCGCCACTTCATGAGGGGGAAGCGGGGAACCATCCAAGCTGTGTACAGTAAGGATGGGACACTGTTGACCTCAACTAAGGAGGTAATTGGGCAATGGAAGGAACACTTTGAGGAACTCCTGAATCCGACTGACACAATCTCTATGGTAGAGACAGAGCTGGAGGCTGATTATCGTCAATTTTCTTGGGGGAGTTCTTTGATGTAGTCAAACGACTCCCTAGTGGCAAAGCCCCGGGGATTGATGAGATTCGTCTAGAAATGCTAAAAGCTTTGGATGTGGAGGGAAAGTCTTGGATGACACGCCTCTTCAACATCGCGTGGAAGTTGGGGACAGTGCCAAAGGAGTGGCAGACTGGGGTGGTGGTTCCCCTCTTCAAAAAGGGGGAACAGAGAGTGTGTTCCAATTACAGGGGTATCACACTACTCAGCCACCCTGGTAAAGTCTACTCCAAAGTGCTGGAGAGGAGGATTTGGCCGATTGTCAAACCTGGAGGGGGCCTGGGAGTATGCCCTTCCTGTCTACATGTGTTTTGTGGATATGGAGAAGGCGTATGACCGGGTCCCCTGGGAGATACTATGGGATGTGCTGCAGGAGTATGGGGTGAGGGGGTCCCTTTTAAGAGCAATCCAATCCCTGTATGTCCAAAGCGAGTGCTGTGTATGGATTCTCAGCAGTAAGTCAGACTCGTTTCAGGTGGGGGCTGCGCTTTATCACCAATCCTGTTTGTGATATTCATGGACAGGATATCGAAGCATAGACGTGGTGGGGAGGAGTTGCGGTTCGGTGGCCTAGGGATCTCATCGCTGCTTTTTGCAGAAGATGTGGTCCTGATGGCATCATCGGTCTGTGACCTCCAGCACTCACTGGATCGGTTCACAGCCAAGTGTGAAGCGGCTGAGATGAGGATTAGCACCGCTAAATCTGAGTCCATGGTTCTCAGCAGGAAACCGATGGAGTGCCTACTCTGGGTAGGGAATGAGTCCTTACCCCAATTGAAGGAGTTCAAGTACCTCGGGGTCTTGTTTGTGAGTGAGGGGACATTGATTCTACAGACAGAGATTCTATCTCCACACTGGCCTGGGAACGCCTCGGGATCCCCCATTCAGAGCTTGCTAATGTGGCTCGGGAAAGGGACGTTTGGGGTCCCTTGGTGGAGCTGCGGCCCCCGTGACCCGACTCCGGATAAGCGATAGATTATTTGGCTAAACAGTCAACAGTGCAAGACAATATAGCCTGCTGGTAACATTGTTGTCTATAGAACATTGTGTAGATTTTCTGTGGACGTTTTAATTATTGAATACTCTGTATTGTATCTTTTATTTTTCTGATTACAAATATTAGTGTGTTATCATTATTGGTTTGGAAAGAGTTAGTGCCTTTGATCGTATACTAAAAGCTAAATGGCACCAGCTACTCCTTTGAGGAAAGCAGCTAAGATCGGTGAAGCAATTTTCTCTATGAGGAGTATCATTGCAGCCATTGTACTTTCTCAGAATGTGATCTTTATCTCAACTGAGTGGAGTTTTGTTTCACAGAGGCCTTTCACCCAGCCAGACTTAAAACACATCATAATAAATTAGCTTTCCAGCTACTGTACGAAATGCAACTTCTCATGCGGAAAATGGAGGTGGGGTTATCCAGGTCATGTGTTGGTCTGTTTCTTAATTTACAGAATGAGTGTTCATTCTTATCTTTCCCTTAGGGTTACTGTATTTCTACCTGACATACTGTATTTTTGTAAGTGCTTTGAACTTTTGGACACTTGCACATTTATTATTCCCTTATTTGATCATGTGCTTACACTTCTCCTCTAAAACTGACATTTCCCATTTTAAAAATAATTACTTAAAGCTGCTAGCTACAGTAGCTGCCTTATGTTTTCGTTTGAGGTGAAAATGCTGGACAGACAAACCTCTGGCCAGATGTGAAACAGATGGTTTACTGTTACCGTCTGGCTGTACAGTAACTAGACACTCCATGTTAACACTTCCACTCACAGTATACATTATTTCTGTTGGTGCTGTATAGGCATTTAGCTGTGCTGCCTATTTCTTCATATGGCTAAAAGTAAAACTTTGCAAAATGGCGGTCACTGTGTTAATAATATGCCATATGTTTTTATATAATACATTTATAATGCTTTTTTTTTACTTTAAATGTTTCCACTTTACTTTACAGTATGTTAAAGTATAGTAACTACCTTACTGATTGAAAAATCCCATTGCCACTACTATATATACTTCCTACTGTATGTGTGTATTTCCTGCTACTGTACTATCCTACAGACAAATACAATGAGTCTGATGTTATTTACAATTAGGTAATTAGATGCTTTTAGCCAAAGCAACAACTTAAGACCAATTTCATCACTATTAAAGAAAAAAAAAAGAATCATATTTTACTATTGTATAAAATGTAGATTTAATGTAAGCAATAACATTTATTGCAGTTTATTATTAGCAAATAAAGTACAAAATGAGCAGGCTAATAATGCAACAGCTTTGCAAGACTTTTTCATATTGAGAAACTATATAATAGCAGCTTCATCTGCGTGGGTTTCCTCCACTATTCATAAATTACGTTTATTTCCATGTCAGTGCCATTGACCAGTGACACTGGCCTCTACCTGGAGTTAGTCCCTGGGCGCTGCACAGTGGCTGCCCACTGCTCCCTTGATGAATGGGTTAAATGCAGAGAACAAATATTGCTATGTGTATGTGACAATAAAAAGCACCTTTTACATATTGGCGTTTTAGTTGGATCAGATCAGGTGCCAGAGAAATGGGCCTTGCAACTGTGTTATCTTGAAAAGCCTCTAATTTGGTCCTGTTTTGGTCTCGCTAGTGCTAGAAGATAGTTCCGCTCAAGTCTTAAGCGTGAAACTCAAATGCTCCAGAAAGCTGGATGGACAGACCAGCACACACAATGTGCTATGACACAGATGGCAGATGTACAGAGTGTGTTGGCAGGCAGCGGTGTGAGGTGACATGTTCCTCGTTGCTCAGCTGTCTTGTCAGGAATGCTGGGTATAAACACTGATAGTCCAGGCCAGGGGTCCTCAAACATGTCACCGTCCTCACCCACACCAACACACTTTAATTTAAAGACACCAATCAGCTGCATCCACCTGTCTCAGGGTTGGATTGAGTTGCTAAGTTCTGACAGGTCAGTGAGGTGCAGCCAAATGTTATCTTGATTTCTTACTGCCAGCTTTTCAAAGGGGTACACTAATGCATGCATGTTAATATCTTTATTCTTGTTTTGTTTTGTTTTTTACTCACAATTTGAGCCCCAGCTCACTATTGATATTTGTGACTGTCCACTGACCATGAATATGTAGGGGGAAGAGAGAGGAGTGCCAGCCACTCAGCATTCAGGTAGTTTTTGTACAGTAATACTGGTTTAAGACAAAGGACAAAAGGCCTTAATGTAACGTTTCCCTATAAAAAACATTAGCATATGTGTGGGTTGGCTTGGCTAATGCAAGAATGTGTGTAGAAGAGGAAAAGTTCATAATACATTGGCAATGTGTGAATACAGGAGTAAATCACTGTAGGCTATACCCAGGTGTGTTACGTAAACACCTTCCACAAATCCCAGGTGATTTCTAGATTATAGAAAGTAAAAATGCCTGTGATCTTGGCAGTATGTCGTAAATGTTCAAGACATGCCAACTTTCTGCTGGCTGTGAGTGGTAGTGTTTTCGTAATGCCCCCTGCAGTAGGGGGAGTAATGTTTAGCTTTTCGGGGTGCGAGCTTTCTTTGATGCTGATGTATGTTTGCCGTTGTTTGTGTGAGTACATCCAGTGTAGACGTGCCTCTCTTGCTCCCACACAAACATTTCTTCCCACCCTGTGCTGTGGCTGTCTGAATATAGTCTTTAACGCCAAGACAAGATCCACCCACTAGCATTTAGTTAGAAAGTTCTATTTTTTTCTGAAAGTGAGGGCTATGTCATATGTCTATATTTTAGCTTTAATTTAATTTCCTGTCATCTTATGAAATTAAATCAGAGACATGTCTTACGTCTCTGCTTTGAAAAAATCTATCAAGAAATATGTAAAAGAAAAACGGGCTCAATCCAGACTCAACATCAAGTGAAACATGATTGCATGTATGTTTTGACGACTAAATTCAATGTTTCTTTGCTTTCTATTATCATATGCTATGTTGCATTTAGCTGTACTCCTATTGATAACTATAAGAGTACAGCTAGTAAGTATAACAATATACTTACTAAATGAAAAATAATTATGATTTTTATTTTTGACAAATAATCACTTGGAGTCTGCAATTGTAATCTAATCATCTTTTGGTCAAATTGAGCAAATATGTCCTTAGGGAGATAGCTGTCCAATATGTGTGCTCGCTGAACATATTATCCGGTGTTACAACACTGCATCTATGGGAACACAAACAAAGTGGTGCAGACCGCACCACACCACACAACACTATCCTAGTCTTGGCAATGCGTGTCTAGCTTCTGAATGAGCACCCTATGGCATTGAAGGGAGAGGTTTTTATTTTGATGTTTAGTTCAGTTTAGTTTAGTTCTGTTTTCCCATATAGCTGACTCTAGGGCATTTTAAAAAAAGTACTTATGGACATTGTACCATCTTAAACAACATATAGCCTACTTATCTTCAGTTATTCTTTTGTACTCCACGTCATTGTTCTTCACCTGTGTTAATTAATCAATTGTGTTTACTTGATGTGTATTTATGTCTGAAGTTTTTGTTTCTTTCTTGTTAGTCCATAATATCTTTCTGTCAATATGTGCATGCTTGTGTTATCATGCATGCTTGTCTTTTCACTTATGTCTCTGCCCACTGGATGTGGTGGATATGCACATTTCTGTATTTACATAAAAAATGAAATAAATACAAACATTTGCATAAAGCTGTCATATCTTGTTAAAAATATAACAAAAAAAATGTGAAAAGGTAAAAAACATTTTTTATTTATTGCAATTAATTATGTAAAGAATGTGATTAATCGCGATTACATTTTAATACCGTCTGACAGCCCTAAATATTTTATAAGGTTATGAATAGGATTCTTGAAGCAAAGGTGTGGACTTACCAGAGCTAAGAACTGAACTCACTCATAGTTCAATTACACACACACACACATACATTATACTGTACATACTGTATACTGTTTAATATAGTGTGTATATGAAAATATCAGACCTGTGCATACTCTATTACTCATAGTAACACGTTTAGATGTGCTTTTTGAGTACCTTACACAAAACAGAGGATACGTGTATGTGATATTGCGTTAGTGTGATTCACGGTGTACTTTTCAACAAATGAAAAAAACGAGTGTATTTCACAGCATCACTAATCGTGTAGAGGAAGGAGCCAAATAGATGAGGCCCTTTGAATGTTTATACCATGGGAACGTAAACACATGAGAGAGTCAACAGGCCAAGCTTAGGTAGGGGAAGGAGTTAAAAGGCTCACCTTTCATCTCTAGTTAAATGAAGCCCTTTGATGGACGCACTGTGAAACGGGTCTCAGTCAAACCTTAGTGTGTGCCCTTCATAAGGCCTAGGCCTGGCTTGACACAGGCCTGCTGTTCCAACCAGAGGCAAACATGCAGAATGCTCAAAAGTCCATCTGTCTCTTGCTGACCTGTTTGGAATTCTGCAGGAAGTTCAGCGAGCGAATATAGGTGTGACTGTACTATGATATTAATGAGTTTTGTAGAAAGGCCCCATTCAAAATAGAATGAAAAGAGAGAAAAACAGGGTCCCACAGGGAATTCAGTTGGGCTTGTATCCTGCCCTGCCCTTGAGAGAAGGATTCTAATCAGATTTGATAAATTGCACACTTATCTTCTATTTCAGAAACGCTGGAACAGGACAGAGGTACGAGTGCCAAAATGGTATCACTAAAATAACATTTCCCTCAATAAGCGGAAATAAAAACCATGAGTAGGCTATATAAGAAAACAACAGATGCACCCGCTACAGTAGAAAATCAGAAGTATAAGCACAGGGCCTGGAGGCATTTTTAAAGAGACTAGATTTAGACAAGCCTGTCATTAAAGGTTGGTTTACAGGGGCAAGTGTGGTGGTTTAAGCCGGGAGGCTACATGTGTCTCAGAGACCAGGCAGCAAAGATTTGAATTCATGTTGGAAAATGACAGTGGCCTATGCCTGGTCACAAGAGCCAGAAATACCCAGCTGGGGATGGCTAAGCATTGGGTTTGGGAACGTATATATAAACTTAATTATTGTATATGCCTAAAGAAAAATATAGCAGCATGTCACTAGCTACTCATTTTCTCTCTGTCTCTTAACTATTAGACTTTCAGTAACAAGCCCTGTCCATGTACTACAAGACTACTATAGGATTGTATTTCTTTTGTCAGTTCTTGTTGTGGAAATATTTTCCAGGTTTTTAGTGCTCATACATTATACTCAACAGAATATTGTTTTGTGTACTTTGTTACGTACTGCTTGTGTACTTTGTTACATACTGTTGTAGCCTACCTATAACAATGGACAAAATTCATTTTCAAAGCCTCTAGTATAAACCCTTTTAGTTGTTAAGAACATGAATTGTATTCATGCATGTACCAACACCAGGGGGGGCTAAAGCTAATATTTAAGATTTATATTTGAAGTATTTTAAAATGTGCTTACTTGCGAAATACAGTACATATACCAGCTACAAATGTCCCTAGCGTTGGAGTTGTACTTTTCCTAAGTAATCTGTGGTTACCTCTTTGTTTTTGTAGACGTAGGTGTGCAAGGTTGGCTTCTGGGTTTGGGTACTCTGGTGGTGAGTCCATGGTTTTGCTGCTGGACAACAGACAGACATCTTAGTGAGTTTCCCAGGGCTTGTGGGTGGTACCAGTGGTCACAGCCAGTGGTCACCCAAACTTCCCAAAGCGTTCCTTCGCCAATGTCCAGGAAAATGGCTTAAGGAATCAAAGAATGTGTGTTCCTATGCTAAAGGAGAGAGGAGAGTATGAGTGGAGAAAGGCAGTGTGAAGGTAAATGTGAAAGAGAACCCAAAGTGAAAGAAGACAAGACTTTGATTCAGAAGGGAAGATGGTTTCATAAGTGAACATGAGGATTTGGGAGGGAATAAAGAATAGCACAAGACAGACAGAGAGCACAGACAGACAGTCCCATCCCTTCATCTATACCTGTGACCTTAAATCCCGCCAGCATATTTGCCAGAACACGCGAGGAGCCACCGGTGCTACTACAGGCCAGCATGTGTTGACAATGTCACGGCAAGGGACTATCTGTTCTGTTCTCTATCTGATCAGGTCACACAGATAGCATTCAATCCAAATAGTTAGTCCCATAGACTGCTAACTGCTAACATCATGGAGTAATATCAAATACCCAATTTCATTAAGTATTAGTGTGTTGTGTATGTTGTGCATGCATCATGCATGTTAAAAATGAATATTGTGTTTTGCAACCCCTCATTTGAAAAGAACTACATTCAGAAAAAGACATACTCATCTGTGTGTGATTTACAGGAATGTTTGTTTTGCTCACCACATCCCCCTTGTGGCCAAGACAATGACATATGTGCTGTGCAAGGTAAACTACAGTGCAAAAGGTGTAATTAAATAATGTAATAAAGTGGAGATAGGCAGAAATATATAATATATGAAATGCAGATATACACTTTAATGATAAAAGTCCAGTTCTACTGGTTCTTTCTCTATCTCATATAATATTGTTTCTTCAGGTGGATCAAACATGTCCTTGTTCCTATCATTTGGATATCATACACCGAATGATGAATTTGGAATAGGAGCTCTTACTATAGGAAGTATTGACTATATTAAATTAAATCAAAGCACTATATTTGTGACAGTATATAAAGCTTTTTTATGCCTGCACAAATATTTTGCTTTAATTTGAAAAAGCACATGCACCAATTTTGTCCCAATTCTCATGTTCCATGCACAGATGTCAAGGTGGTCCAATCAGGCCAGAGCTCTCCTGGTTCTCACAGTGTGCTATCTAATCCTAAAGGTCCATAGATAGGATTTACAGCCTTATTATCATTTATATGAGCTACACAGAGACAGCCTGCACTACTACATCCACTGACAACATAAAAGACAGTTGTTTAACATCAACTCCTATAATGCCTCCTAAAAATGACAAGGTAAATAATGATCATTTATAGTGTCCATAAAGTATCTATAGAAGCAGCACAACCCATAATTGAGTGCTTTAACCTTGTCATATTAAAGAAAAGTTGAATATATAAAATACTCTCCAGTTTTTGCCACTGAACCAATTTGATGCATGTTTGCTGTTAATTTGTTGTTTTGGATGCCACTACATACTTTGCCATGATTCTGCTGTTGCCTTCTCACAACAAACAGCCTTCTCTAGGTCTGTCATGGCGGCACTGTAACCATCACATAGCACACAGTCCTCAGACTAGGAGCTCAGGGAGGCTTGTGGATGTTGTGGTGACAGAAGAGAGAAGGTGCTCATTTGTCTGGAAGAAAATAAGTATGCAGTTTGACTGACATGCTATGCTGCACAGCTCCCATCACAGCTCCCAGCACATAAGCAATGGCATTGGCAAGGGCAACAGGTCTGTCTGATATGGCCAACACAGCAGGTGTAAACAGGAAGCATGGCATTATCATTACTGGTATATTTAGTGGAATGGAAATGAGGCTGCTTAGCATGCTAAGCAGCAGGATTGTTAATTCCCTACCTGTGCCAAGCCACATACATCTACTGTACACACTGACATATAAACATACTACACAGACATACACATAATTCCTTGAATTCCTAGGTTTCCATTTGGATAACAATTTAAATATATATTATTGTATAATATATGAATACATGCATACTGACCATTCATTAAAACACATGTTATGGGTTAACATTGTTTTAGGAAATAAAATACATTGTTGCCAAGAACAGAGTTGAGAATAATTATGGGGTTCAGTGATGGCGATGCTGAACCTTTATGGCCCTGTAGCTGCCACTACACCACAAGCCTTCTGTCGGCATCTTCATCAAGAGAGGAGGAGGAGGAGAGGGGGAGAGAGAGAGAGAGAGAGAGAGAGAGGAGCCAGACTGCTCCTAACTGTACACCCAGAACTTAATGCCTGCTACCGGAATAAATAACTTCTAACAAGATTTCCCCACCACAGGAAGCAAGCATTGCTAATTACTGTAGGTTACAGTAGATTGAGCTGTTTATTCTACCAATATTCTAGAATAGAATGCTGCAGGCCTAACTGGAATAACCACCTCAATCAGGACGCATAAATGACACAAACCCATTACTTTTGTTTCTATCTAGTTGGAAATGCAGCTCAGTAAGATAGAAGGATCTGGTGGTTTATGCTGCAGACAGGATCAAGAGGATGAAGACTGAGGAAGCTCTATCGGTGTGAAGAGCTTCTCTCTCCCCAAGGAGAGCAGTCTGTGGAGTGAGCACCCTTGGAGCCACACTGCGGATGCTTCAGGAGATTGTTGTATTGTGAGGGGACGTTAGTTAGACTGCACTCTGTAAACACCTGAACCATTTGGGTTTACAGTGTAGAAGCCATACAACCCTATTGGAATTTGTACAAAGATCTTATTAGAATATTCAGACAAGGAGGTTTACCATATCTATTTGGTCAAATTCAGAATCTCCATTGTTAGAATAAATATCTATTCATTATGTTACCAATAGTGTAGGGCTTCTGTATCGATCCAGTAGTGGACGTGACTTGATTTAAGGAAAACAGAGTGAAATGGCTGCATGGTTCCTGTCTAATAGGAAAATCACACAATGTTCTGCAGTCAGTGAGACCACAATGTGTAGGATAATATCCCACTATGAGAACCAGCTGAGGTTGATTCCCAGGCAGAGCTGGTAGCCTCGAACAGCTCTGGCTTACTGAACAGTTGGAAAATGCACTCCAAATTTATATTTGTATGCATATTACACATTTAGCATGCCAATGAAGGACAAATACAAACACCAGCAAATCTGTTTGCTCAAAGGAAAAATGCTGTGTTTGCACTCTCGTCAACTCAGCTGAACCATTTAGGTTCGACATGGTGTCGCTGTCAATCAACATCCAACACAACATCACACACATTCTCCCTCAGCATGTGGGGAAAACCTGCCACGTAGGGATATTGAATATAGAATATAGATATAGAATCTAACTGGCAGATGTACTAAGGATACTAAAGTAAGTGTGTACAGTGTACAGTGTGCGTGCTTGCGTGCGTGAGTGAGTAGTAGTCTAAACATGGTGGGAAAAGAATGAGCTTTAACTAAAACCTTGAAAGTGTGTGTTATTTAGATCAATTTACTTTACATCAAAGTTTGGGATGAGACATTTAATCTGCTTGCTAAAGTGAATGCACTTGTAATAGGGATAGTGCTGTCCCTCCCATCCTAGATCTAGTCAAGTCATTTTATTTCTAAAGGACATTTGAAAAACAGCAAATGCTGACCAAAGTTCTGTACACATTAATGCAATACAATTAATAAATTACATAAAACAATAAAATACAATACACAACAAACAAGACAGTTTTAGCATAGTGTCCCAGAACTTACTCAAACAACACGTTCTCACTCCCAACTCGTCAAATATTTCAGCTTGGTCAATGGCCTTTCTCGTCAATATTCGATGCTTTAGAACGCCCCTGGCGTCGGAGGATGAAGACTTCGGTCCTATGCACCCTCTGCCATTAACATGCAGAGAGATTTACACGACGCAGATG
>JAODLL010002001.1:0-12704 GCA_026546735.1 Forbesichthys agassizii
GGGGGGTGTGAGGAGGGAGGAAAACACAGAGAATAGCTTCCCGGGATCAGCGAGTTAATTTTTGCTAGGTAGAATGTAGTTTTGGCTGCGGAAACAGAGGTGGTGAATTTGGAGAGAAGGTGATGGTAGGAAGAGAGATCTTCCTGCCGTTCAGATTTTTTCCATTTTCTTTCGGCTGATCTTAGCTCTGCCGCCCTTTCATTCATCTAAATGAGGTCCAGCAAATAAATGAGGCTACTGTACCTACATCACTAAACTATGCTATATTACGAACGTGAACACCATTGCCTGTATAATGTTCATGTGTGTGCTTGATGTTACTGTATTATACTGTATTATAGGTGTATAGGGCTTTTCACTTGTAAAGCGGCATCCTGCTCTCCGTCCCGCACCCTGCCGCCCGCCTGTCATGTGAAAGGCAAATCTACTGCCGAGAGTCGCAGAAGCGATGCGTCTCGTTTTTAAAACACAACCGTAAACAAACCACGTAGATTAACAAAAAGATTAATGTATTAACAGATTATAAATAAACCTAGCCTACTTTATTTAAGAATTAAGATTTAAGATTTTTCATAATCGTTTTTAAAATAATATCAACTGTAGGCTATGTCCAATAAACATGTCAGCGTATTTTGCGTATTTTCTGTATGGTGTAGGTAAAATAACTATCTTAATTGCCTACAAGTCAAGAAGGCGAAATGTTTGTACCACCGCGCTGCCACCTCAAAGGTTAAATATATTTTATCTCGGAGGCACAAGTGGCAAAGTTCTCGGGACTGAGCCCGCCCGCCATTCCGCCTCCGAAACCGCCCGCCTCGGCCACCTAGCCTGCCCGCCTCTCATTGAAAATGAATTGAACTCTAGCTGGTCCCGCTTCCCGTGTGAAAAGCCCTTGTGACATTTTATTTTAAATATGCAAATGAGTTCATGATATCTACTTATGCCTTCTGCTTCCTTTGAGCTTTAAACAAGCTAACCAATATTTGCAGCAGCTGAAGACAATTTTTGACAGGCTTTCCTAAATTGCCATTGGACATTTTTTGGGGGAGCATTTTGATATGCTGAATGTTTTATATGTAACAGGCTGTCATGTCTTCATGATTTTAATGTATTCTTTATGAAAAGTTCAGTCCTCACATCGATGTCGACAGTTAACAATAATGCTGACGTTGAAAGATTTGGGCCAGGACCCAATCTGCCCGTTTTAGTTCACATCTATTTCATACAGGGATTTGTGAGGGAATCTGTCATCTTGTCCAGTTGTGGAGGCCTGCTGTAAAATGACCTGGCATAATGTCTGGCAAATGTGTAGTTTTTTTCCTTTTTTTATCGGTAATATCCTCTCTCCTTCACTGCACATTTTCATGTTACGAGGCTCCAGCATGTTTAACACATCATTTCGCCCTTCAGTGGGACTGGGATGGGAATGAGGGAACGGCGGGTGGGTAGGGGTGGGGGGGACAGACAATGTCCTTGCCTTTTTATTGCCCCGCATTCATTCTCAGTTGGTCGTGCTGGTGCCTGGGGTGTTGCAGACGGCCGGGTCACACTACCGAGCGTATACCAGTACTGTGGTTACAGGGGGCAATTATCTTATTGGTAGAGAAGAGAAGCAACAATTGCCTGGATTTGGAAGAAGGGTCGATATTATAGAGCATTACAACAAAGAAATATGATATGCCTCTATACAATTATTAGAAAAGAATCTTATCTTATGCATCACCCTAGTTCATCAAACTTGTAATTTGAGCCTGATTAGGGAACTTGTTTGAACCATTTACCAAGTCTATATTTAGTATATATAGGCTGGTATATCTAACATGTACTTTCAAGCCCCTTTTTAAGATTTTAAGTGGGTTTCCTGACTTAAATGAGGCATGACTAACTGGTTTTACATTTCACTTTAATTACAGATTGGTAATACGCAACTGCTTCATATTTTTCATGGCTGGGTGATTTTAATTTTGCCTTCCTCAATTGATTTATTTATTTAGGCTAATGAAAGTGTTATCTTTTAAATACACAATCATCAGCATGCTATCTCACAAAGCAACACTTTTTGTTAGAAGTGAGCCAAAACACAGTTCTGTATGAATATGTGTAACATCACAGCAATGCTAACTTCATAGCAAGCTGTTTTCTCTGTAATTGCACACGAGATGTAATCAACAGGAAACAGGAAAAATGTGTATGATAGCTATCAGTTAATTACCATTGCCTTATTGAGTTTACTTTGTAAAACAAACTGCATTGAGACATATTTATCAGTCCCTAATCGCATATTGGAATTTATAGGTGCAGCTTTTGTGTTTATATACTGTAGGCCACCACATCTAAAGGCCAGGCGTATATATCTTAATCTCATAACCAATGTCACTACATCAAAGTAAGGACAGCTATCATCGTGAACATTTCCAGTGACTTTCCATTTATCTTGTACTTGTGATGGAAAACTTTGACCTAGTACACAGCGGTGGATGGGATGGTGTTGAAATGTTTTGGAGTGGATTTTCCACAGATGATGTCAACTCAGTCGGAGAGCAGTGTTGTCATGCCCCGGGTATAAGATCATCATCATATATATTGTTTACATAACTAACATAACTACACAATACTAAAGACATTGGACACTGTATACTGTAATGTAAGAAAATATGTCTGTCACTGCATCATTTGTTGTTTGACATTACCAATGCCTTCTAGATCATTCTCTAGTGATTGAAAATGGAAAAAGGTGATGTTGACAAATATTTATATATGTGTATTGTGAGAGAAAGTCCCTCATACTGTACGTTTTCCAAACACACAAATCATAAGAAAACCCAGTTTATCGTACATTTTCCTACTGAACAGATGCACTTGAGTTGTATTTAGGATCTGAATGGTGCCCCGTCAAAAAGCCAACAAGGCATATCAAGTGCTCACTGACACTGTGATATAGTGGAGCGTAGCCTTGTTCACATTATGATATGCTTGCTTTAAGTGGGTCCAAGACTTTGAAGGCTACTTTGTATTCAGATGTTTTTTTCTATCCGTCCTCTGCGTGCAGATGTTGACAGCCAGCACACTGTTAAGGACAGACAGGGAAGGCAGAGGAGCAAAGCAATGGCGAGAGGGGGCTTGTGACAAAGAGATAATAACATCTCCAAACCCATTCTTCATGGGCTGGGGGGTATGAAAGTAACCTGACATGCCAGAGGAATTGTTGTCACCAGTCCATCTGGGGAGCCGTACATTGAAACTGTCTGGCAGGTACTTTCAAAAAAATATTGTGTAGTTGATTGGACGAACCTGGTCGTTTCCGCTGTCGTCAAACCTATGCCGCGCCCACTATAAACACGAAGCTGATTGGAAAGTTCAGATGCTACTCTGACACATTCAAAATGATTGCGAGGCTTTCCAGACTGATTCTCATGGCGAAATGAAACTGAAGCTCGTGAGATCAAGATGGTCTCGCAAGGCTAGTATGAAAGACCCATTAATTTTGACAGACCTTAGGTACACCCCACCAATATACTTCACCCCTATTAATTCAGCATACTAAAACAAGGTAAGAAGCCTGTTCATAAAGGCCTTGCGACAAAGTATTTAGAATAGCAGGCAGCGGATGTCGATTTACTGTTCACGTGGATAAAGAGACACGAGTATCCTATCCTCTGAAGCAGCTATTTTTAACTTCTTGCTATTGCTCTTTGAAAACGGACCGCTTAAAAGGCAGCACTCAAAGCTAAACTGATAAGGAGACTACATAGTACATAGCAAAAAAGAAAAAGAAAAAAAGCAAGGTCTTTCGCTGTATCTTTCGCTCCCCCTGACAAAATATGTGGCGTTCAAAATGTGAAACATTGCCATCTACGTAAAGATGTCTAGATACAACAGCAAAGGCGTAAATCACAGCTTGGCTGTGACAGTATGAGGCTGTCTTTATTCACTTATCTCTAAGAAATTCATTCCATAA
The DNA here is from genome assembly GCA_026546735.1 of Forbesichthys agassizii. Classification (NCBI taxonomy): domain Eukaryota; kingdom Metazoa; phylum Chordata; class Actinopteri; order Percopsiformes; family Amblyopsidae; genus Forbesichthys; species Forbesichthys agassizii. The sequence goes on from JAODLL010002001.1 coordinate 3,959, forward strand.
TTAATGGAAGACTCAAAACAGCTCGCCAGAAACAAATTAAAAGCTTTGAGCAGCCACTTCAGCCTGGCACATTATTTTCCTGACACACTCCAAACAATTTACAAGCATTATTGGAAGTTTTGCCCTTGTGAGGAGCGCGAGGTTGGCATAAAGCAGAATCAGTCATACTGTAGAGACAACCGCCATAGGATTGAGCCTGTAATATAGATCTACGATGCTCGACAGGGTCACTAGAGGCAATGGAGTGTGTTTTAGTGCACCATAACCTCAGACAAATGGACAAAATGGTGTAGTGCACTGATACAACCCCACTACCCTCTATATACTTATGTATGATGCTTAATGATGATGATGAGACACATATTGTCTGGACCTTTTGTTTATGGGTCATTGACTTTATCTTTGTTTTTGTGTTTTCTGGTCATGTCTTAAGTGAAATTCCACGAAAATGAAAGCTGTTATTGCTTGAGTATTATTCTAAGGTCACAATACATATAGCCTGAATGTTGTCAGTCAATAACCTGAAGGTTGTCAGTCAATACAATTCCTGCTCCCAGAACTTTGTGTGTAATTTGGGTTGCAGCTCATTTCACAGGTTTCCAGCAGTCAAATTGAGGATTTAAACTCTCCAATACTTTCAGATCACCAATAAAGGCCTCATGCCCACAAGCGTATCATTTAGATTGACAACATGGGCAGTAGCAATTCAAGTGAATTTAAGTCAACCCCCTGCCCTATAAATCATATTTAATCCCTCTTTGGAAGGCAGAATTGGTAATGATCATCGCCCTGCCTCCAAGCTAATGCTGGCACCAATAGGACTTAAGCCAGACAGCTTTCTGTATAGGCTATACAGCAGAGCATTTTCAAGATCAGATAAATCAAGGTCGGTTAATAGTTATTGGGAAAAGGCATCATGGTCCCTGTAGCTATGTGGCTGAATTGATAACGTACTGTATAACAAATATGCAGTGTTGGGCAAGCTACATTGAAAATGTAGTGAGCTAAGCTACCAGTTACTACGTTAAATTAAGCTTCACTACACTGAAGCTACTACCCCCAAGAGAAATGTAGCAAACTAAGTTATAGCAACACGGCAAAGTACGTTCACTACATTTAAGTCAAACAAACAAATAAACAGGTCAAAACAGTTCAACTGTTTATTAAACAATAAGCTGTATTCTCTGCTCTCACTGTTCTTTCTATCACGTAAACTCAGTCTTGTCTTTATTCCCCCTCAATCCCCTGCATCAAAGTCTCAGGCATCAGCAGAGTGATTGTTAGGCCTGCGTCTACGGCATCACCGTCATACGGAGGTGCTTCTGTCGGCTACACGTGTAGCCTAGGTCCGTGTATGTGATGGCATCACATACTGATTCTTAGCAGTTGTATCAGACTTGAACTTGAGCTGCAGATTCAGAAATGCTTGGGAAAATGTAGCTTCTGTGGACGCTACCGCACTATTTGCCATCCTACCGCCTCGCTACCATCATGCTACTCAGATATGTAGTAGTAGCGTCGCTTAGTACCTAAGTTAAAGTACTAATACTTTAATTAATGTTTACTTTACTTGCTAAAAGTAAAATAATAGGTAGATGTAAAAGAAGTAAAAGTAAAAAGTAGCTAATTCATGATGTACTCAGAGAAAATGTTACTTAGTTACTTTTTACCAGCGGAGAGGGTTCTCACCTGTGCAGCTTACTTTTTTAAGTAATTTTAAATATTTACATATTCTTAACAATTTGCAACTGTTTAAAGGAGCCTGTCATGTAAATGGGGGCATTGTATTTAATTTAAAAATAATCACAGAACTAATTTAATATTTTGTAATGCCTGGACTGAATGAGCTAAATAATAATAAAAATCACAGTACACGTTTTAATAGAGAGTAAAAGGTATAAGAGTAATAAGAATATTAATAATAGAATATTGCTTTATTTTTTATTGTCTAATGCATTTATTGTCTAAATGCAGTTTATTTACTGCTTTATTGTGCTTATCTATAGTGGCATTTTTGGACTATTTAAGGTAAACACATTAAACATTACAATGCTGGGTAATTTCCCAGAAATGTATCTTGTATCTTTAACACTAGGCGGTCACTAAGGTGGTCATTTTGACCTTGAAAATGTAATATAGTAGCTATATGTTGAAATAAGATTATTTAAAGAATGCAACTTTGAGTGGTCAGAATTACCACTTATGGCCATCCTATTGAATTACGGTAGTTAGTGTTAATATTGGAATATATTACACAATACTCAATCCTACTGTATCTGTTATGGAGCTATTAATAAATTAAACATTATTCTATTTTCTTTTATGTGATGTGCCAATCACACACAATCCTTATATGTAAAAGTATCTGTCAAGGGTTAAAAATATGATGTAAATGACTATATATATATTTTCTGATATACAGCACATATACTTCAGGCAGTGTTGCCTGTTTACAGTGTTCTTTAAAAAAACTCTTATTATCTTTGGGTTCAATTTGACCCCATTACAGTTTTACCATCTCTACTTCATGTACTTCATCTTCTCGGCCTCAAATTTAAATACTTTTCCTAATTGAATTGGGTAACAACTGTGTAAACATAACATTTATTTGACTATATGTATTTAATGTCCTGTACACATTGTGTATGCATCGGTGTTCCTTGTGTTTTTGACCCCAAGGGTAAAATATGTTAATACATTTGAGGATAACAAAAAGGTTTTAAGAAATAGTAACCATGACTTATCAATGTGTCGGTAAATTTAAAGAATGAGGAATGTGAAGTACAAACCACACATGGTACAAAAGGCTAAGAAATTTGGGCCACAATAGGTACATTAACTTTTGTAATTATATTATAACGATTATATAACCATTATACCGGCATTAATGAAATATTACGGAAGGATATATTATGCGACTTGAGAGATCAATGAATTACAAGAGGGTTCTCCAATGCTGAGCAAATAGTGGAATCGGGTTTCAAAACGTGACCTCACATGTCCATGAACAGTCCTATAATCCAGAGGGTTCCACTGTGTGCCAAACAGTGGTTTGGTCTTTTCTTGCAGTTGGCCATGTGCAGACTCAAATCTCTGATCTATTAGGCCTGAGAGATAGAGTTGCAAGTAGGGGGTCAGTGAGTCACCTTGCTGGCAGGAGGCATAGAGTAATATTGCCCTGTTTGCCAGGATCACAGGTTGCCACAATAGGCATGTGTTGCAATTAGTCGCACGAGCGGAAGATGAGGGTTAGGAAATATCTCCCACACACTGTGTGACAGCCCAAAAATAGATCAGATGGAGATGTGAATTTTAGGATTAGCACGCCTTCCACTAGCCTGGCACATACATCAATGTAATCTTTAATCTTTCCTCATAATTGTCTGGCCCTACATTCTCTCCCTTTATTTTGCCTTCACACTATAATAGCTTATATGGGTGGTTTGATGGCCCTGATTTTTCTTCCATCGAGGGCATTTTCTTTGCTTTCATGAGCAATTTTCTATTACCCCTGGCCAAGTCTCATAGGCTCAATAAATGACATTTGACTTCATTTCCCCAGGGGTGTTGAAAAATGGGCATATAGAAATCTTGCCAATACAATGATTCAGCTGATTCTGACCCTGTTACACGTCTTAGAGTTGCACTGGCATTTCACAGTCCCTGAATCTAACATCTAGAAATGCATAGTCTATACCAATAAAGAAGTGCATGTTGTTCCAACTCCATTGCATAAGGTTTTATGTTGAGAATCACAGTGACTTCAGTACAATACATGAATACTGTCGTCAATGGTGCATAAAACACAACATACTGTTGTATGCTGTTACAGTATGATGATGTCAAAGGACATGTGTATTTACTGGAAACAATGGCTCCTCATCTCCCACATGAGGCCAGGACTCCATTGAAAATGGGAGTGGGTACTTCCTGGTTAAATAAAGGTTTAATAAATAAAAAAAAGATATACTGTACTGTGTATATAAAGCTAAACTATCAATTAAAGCTAATTCAGAATTAACAGGAAAGTCATATACAGTATGTGCCCATAACATTTTAAACTTTATTTGAGGTCCCTTTTAATTTAAATGAAATGATATGAATATGTAGTTGCTGGTCCCGTGGACTAGTACCAGTAGACCACAGTCAATATAGGCACTGAAGATGCTCATACTGTCGCAATTATATGGTTGAATCATATAAGTAAATGAGGCGTGACAAATATGGGACCATGTAAAAAATAAATGGAAGTAGTTCAGACACAGTAGTGTGTATCAACATGGAGAACCAATAGCTTCACACAAAATTTTGTTAGTTCTTGCTAGTTTTCTGCGGAGGAGATTGACATGTCTTGACATGGCGAAAATGAAGTACGGGGCTCCCTCTAACCGACACTTTCATCCTTTGTCTCCTTTCCTTTTTCCTCCTTCACATTTGTCACTCTATGACTGTCTTCTCTGAAGCGGAGAGGACAGTGAAGTCTTCAAACTTCACGCTTTCACTCAATTTCACACTTCGACTTGCTCCAACCTTAGGCACCCCTGTCCATTTTCCTCTTCATGCTACCTTTCATTCTCTTGTCAGATATCTGTGTGGGTGTAGATTAGTTGACGGAGACGCAGAGCAAAGCCCAAATTTACATTATTTAATTTGAATAAATACATTTTCGCTGCTCACGCCATTTTGAGGAGTTGAGTTTGTAGAGGTACGGTGTCTAGAAGAGGTAAGTGAGTCATTTTGACTTTTAGGCTAGAATAAAAAACACTATCAGTGTTAAAGTGAGGCAAAAGCAGTTCCCGATAGCTTTGAAATGCCCACATGGCTGCAAAATCAGCACTACAACCCATTTTAACACATGTACATGTACATGTCCCTACTGGCATTACGGAGAATACTTTGTTGTGGGTGGTCAACTGCAAGGTTATTTATAGCAGCGAGAAAATAGGACAGGCAATATATCACAGATAGAAAGGTAATGGATGAAGATTTCATGCTTTTCAAATCTGTATTTAATTTCAGTGAATTAATTGAATGTTCTACTTAATCAGAGTATGCAGACAACTGACACACACAGGCGTTATTTAGTATAATTTGCTAGAAAATCCTTTCTCTGCAAACACTTCAGTTAATAGAAACGTTAAAGTTTCCAAAAGACGTACCTATTACTACAGACAATTTTGCACGTAATATAGCCTATTGCATCCATATAAGAACAGCTGAGCCTATATCTGGTGTGATACAGCTGTATGCGAGCTGCAAACTCAGTTTTCAGAAGGTGTACACATTTGGCACGACACGACCCCAACCTATTCCCTATTGTCCAGGATTGTTAAGCTAATATTCACTTTTACACAAATACAAATACACATAATTTGGTGACACAACAAATACAAATAAGAAATACAAAAACTGGGCTCTCTGCACATCCCTAACCCCTAATCTCAAGCTCTTCCATTCATCTGCAGTACCGTAGGGCCCTGTAAGCATGTCAGGGCTATCAGGAAGTTGTACAGTATGGAAAAGTATAGGAAAAACACGGAATAAAAACAATTGAGATCTTAAACATTTGGCTTTCATTGAACAGTACTGTAATAACATTTATATCTAGATAATATATCATATAATAATAAAATTATTATATATTATATTATATAATAATATATATAATATATATTATTATTATTATTATTATTGTATATTAAGTGGAGCGTGTTCTAAACCTTGGGGTATACTGTAAATACGTTAACAGTATATTTCATGTTTCTTAATGTCTTACTGTACATTGTTTTGTCTTGTTGTTTGTTACAATATAGCCTAAACTGAGAGTTATATTTAAATGTTGTGTCACTTTCAGTAATAATGTACTAATTTTATTTCCAAAAATGTAGTGAATCCACACTGCAATGCATGAGTGTTCTGTTTGGAATTTTGTACTGAGAGTTTGAAACACTGTGCCAAACTATTTATAATAGTACAAAAGTGACGAAAATAAAACTGTAAAAGGAGGAGCTCCAGGGGTTCTTCCCAGTTTGAGAACCAGTATTTGAAGCCTACTCTTACTGTTCGCACCATGGTCCCTTTCACTTCTGAATGACTTACACATGCATTGATAAAAGGCCACATTGCTGACAGGTAATTTATTCAACAGCTGAAGACTACAGTAAGTGATAATCAAGGCAAAACCCCTAGCTGATTTCTACGGTTTGTCTGCTAGCTTATATCCCAAGTGATGAATCATGCCCATTGTACAGCATCTGCACAATGCAGCAGCACTCATCTAATTCATTCATTAAAACTTGCATAATTAGGCTTCATTTTCCTGGGCTATGCAGACTCATAAGACAATAGTAAAATCTGTTATAGCACAGTAACTTCACTCAAGCATCCATCATAATACAATTATAGTAGATGGGTTTTGTTTTTGCAATTTTGTACTTTGACGTGTGTGTGTGTGTGTGTGTGTGTGACGTGTGTATGTGTGCGTGTGTGTGTAACCAACCATGTGTGCATGTTCCTCAGAGCGCATATGTCTTATCTCTTGTTGACTCTTATTGCTCTGCGTAGCATTTGCATAATGACGTGCGCTGCTCTCCCACAACACTGTTGCTGCCATCATCACATCAACGCAGGCTTGGATTCTCTCTGCGTACATGTAGAACGTTGGTGGAAGGGCTGTTCTCGCAGCGCGGTTGAACCGACACGACACGGCACGGCACAGCGCGGCAACACACAGAAATACCTGTCGACGTTTCTGCCTGGTGCCTACCGTCGTGAGGCCGCTATTCTCATCACATGCTATCTGCTACTTCACTGTTTGCCCACTTGCAGGCTAGTGCAATGCCTCGCTCCGGCAGGCAATTAAAGAGTTTAACATTGGCCTCCGGATGAATGCATTTAACCTAATAAGGAAAATGTCTGTCAATCATTACTCGTTATATCTAGCTTTATGGCTGTGTTGATATTCAAAAGCATTGTTATTTTATTTGGATACTATTATCAACAGGAAGGTAATAACTTCACACACCCAAGTTGGGACATATATGTTGGGTCAACTTGGGACCACTGTTTTTGTTCTGACCAAGCACATAACATTTAGTGCATAGCCTTTTTTTTTTTTTTTTTAGTATAGTATTTTACGGTCTTGCACACCTGTTATTTAGCCTAGCTCCGCCCGACTATATGATCTGTCTGGAAACGTTGTCACAGCCACCCTGCTGGTGGACCAATCAGGGTGGGTTGGTGAGATGACGTTGAAGTCAAGCGTGTTTCTAAATAATGGTAGAGCTTGATGAGGCGATCAAAACAGTTGCAGCAATGCTGATTGGTTAAATGCTGCAGTAGTTAACCAGAGGTCTACGCCCAGTAGAAGGAAACTACTGTAAGCACTGCCCAATGGAGCGTTGCCAGACCTTATACATTAAGTGAATTTTAGGTTTGGTTACACCAGGTTACCTTTGTCTTGCTGCAAAAACAATTGCCCTCAAGGGACAAATACAAGTGGAAGGTGGTGTTGACATCCTTGAACAAGATACCTCACCCCTATATTTTCAACACTTTAATTGTACTAATTGTACAATAGGTTGCTTTGGATAAAAGAGTCTGGTATTAGGTTATTGTACTACTGTATGTATTTTAAGCACTAATGGTCCCTGAATCCTTAGCAGTGTTGTTATCATTATTCACCTGTGGATGACTGCGTGCTTCAACACAAGGTTATGTGCTGTGCTCATAAGCACAAACCTCGCACCATAGCTTGCAGATACAGTATACTGAGGAAAGTCCAATATGAATCATGTCTCGCCTTAGTTGTGAGTTGCACACATACATACACACAAATAAAAGAGGTATTGGATTGTTGTCTTGACAGACCACTGAATGACCTGACAAAACATGCACGCACTAGCACACACATGCACAATATAGAACAAGTGTGTGCATTGCCACTGGCCACCAGAGGGGGGCCACATTGTGCTTCAATATAATGTGTATATTTATTTATTTCTTCTTTGCTGCAGAAGACCGATAAATATCACATAGAAACATTGTGCACATCCCATCTGGTGCTCTGTAAATGTGTAACTTTGTAAGTGGGATTGAGTGCACTATATGGAAAAGGGCATGTGTGTGTGTGCGTGTGTGTGTGGGGGAGGTGATGAGGAAGATTTGGATGTTTAGATTGCAGGGTGTCTTCTCAGACTCATCTGGCCCTTTGTGCCATCGGAGACACACGCCTCTGCTTCAAAATCCTCACTCTCTCACACAGTGTGCAGCCTCTGGTAATGCATGGGAGATTACCGGAGGGAGGTGTAACATCAGGACATGTGGGACAGTGATAGGGAAGGGCAGCTGACAATGTAGGTGGCAGGCACAAATGATTAAAATCTCATTTAGATCTAAACAGATTTAGTACATGTCCCGACCTGCCTCTCTCTCGCCATTCGGAGGCTGCGTGCAGAATGAAATAAAAGCAAAGGTCAGTGAGACTGGGGCCAGACAGGTGCAGCTTTTCAGGACAGTCAGCATTCCTTGCACCGTTGCACACCCGAGAACCACACAGTGGATCTGATTTCCACTTATGGGTGCACACACACGCACACGCACGCACACACACGCACGCACGCACGCACGCACGCACGCCTGCCCCATTGCATTTATCCCATTCCCCCTATGCACCACTCAGGTGTCAACATCAGTGCCAGCTGTTACTCTCTCTCTCTCCCCCCCTCTCTCTCTCTCTCCCTATATA
>JAODLL010002002.1:0-12703 GCA_026546735.1 Forbesichthys agassizii
TATATATATATGTATATATATGTGTGTATATATATATATGTATATATATGTGTGTATATATATATATGTATATATATATGTGTATATATATATATGTATATATATATGTGTATATATATATATACAAATGTTACATTTAATTCAAGCACAAAATGGAAAAGCTGTGTTCCACGTGTATTTTATTTTTTTAGTTATTCGTGTTTTTAATGTTTTCGTAGTAATGATTTCTTTAAATGGCATCCTAAATCTTTATGGGATGACCCTCATGAAAACAAACATACAGTGTCTATAAATATATTATGGAACCTCCAGTATAGGCCCATTTTAGTGGTCCTTTTATTTTTCATATTACATGTATTCAATGTGAGCACTTGCCTCACAGGGATAACTAAATTAGGTTGCTCGGAACAACCACAGAATACCCCCTGTACACAACTCACAAAGTCCTCATGGTCACCCATCCATCATGAATGCAGTTGCCTCTACTATATGAAGCCAGGAACTATCAGCACTGCATAGTACTGAATAAGGTTGAGCCCTTCTTGGAAGACTGTATTCAAAGATTTTCCATGTGATGAAGATTCATTTAATATATGTGTTTAACTTATTTCAGAGCATAATCTGTAGCTATCACATGAAATGTTTGCAACAATGGATCTGTATATAAGACTTAGACAGCTGATTAGTAATGAACTGGAGCTAGATCCATAAAAGATAAGAATGTCAGTATCATACTGTTTGTATGACATAAGTTGTGCGTGGAGGGTGGGGACAATACTAAATATAAAAACAAGACATATTCCATTTTGCCACACGCTCATAAACAAATTTAGGAAATTCCAGTAACAATGTAACAATTCCATTTTACATTGTATCTTCTGAAAGGAGAGCTAAACCATAACACCAATATGAACACTTTCCTTCATTATTTATATGTCAAATTAACTAGAAATTAAGAAGCACTGTTTTCATAAATTGAACATATTTTTATGCGCAATAATAATGTTTACCTTAATCCAGTAACAATTTCCCATTGTTTGAATGTCTGAACTACTGTTAATAATCAGGCCTATCTATACTTTTGCCATCGCATAACTATGACTTAGTATCTCATAATAATTACTTTGCTATCGTGTAATTATGAGTTACATTTTTTCTTTACATGGCACAAATGGGCTTCCATGCATATTAGATGAATGTCAGTACATTAATGAATTGACCTTTCTTCAGCGCCCCCTCTCCCAGGTTTCAGGGCAGTAATAGCCAGCAGTGTACCACTAGGGGGCGGTCTATCTAGCTCAGCTTCTCTAGAAGTGGCTGTCTACACGTTCCTGCAGCAGCTCAACCCAGGTTGGGTAGCGATATTCAACGTGGTCAATCTATTTATGTTGTACACTGTTGAGTTGTGAGTCAGCGTAGATTCTCTTTTCTTGCCTGATTTCACAGATGATGGCGATAAGGTGTCAAAAGCAGTTGCGTGCCAGCAGGCAGAGCATACCCACGCTGGTGTTCCCTGTGGCATCATGGACCAGTTTGTGTCTGTTCTGGGGAGGGAGGCTCATGCTTTGCTTATTGACTGCAGGTGCTGTGAAAGTCCACATTTTTTTGTACAAAAGAATAAACATATTACATTTTATTTGGTTTCAGCATTGTCGTTACTGTCTTTATGAATTAGGTCCATGGAGGCCACATTTGTGCCACTGTCAAACCCTGGTGTGGTAATCCTTATTGCCAACTCCAACGTCAAACACTCTCTGACCGGCAGTGAGTACCCCACCAGACGCAGGCAGTGTGAGCAGGCAGCTGCCATCTTGGGAAAGTCCAGTCTTAGGGAAGCTTCCATCAAGGGCCTAGAAGGTAGGAACTGATCCTAAGCAGCCTGGCGGCCCACTTGTTACAAGCCACTGGCCTATGCTGTTCATTCAATATTATGCTTTTTGTTTCAGACGCTAGGAGCCGACTAGATGATGTCACCTATCGGAGAGCGTGGCATGTGATCGAGGAGATTGAGAGGACAACCAAAGCTGCCGAGGCTCTGAAAAGAGGCTCATATGAGGAGTTTGGCAAACTGATGGTGGAGAGCCACAACTCCCTCAGGTATTGTCCCTCAGGTGTGGTCGAATACAGGGCCTGTATACAGACCTTATTCATGAAATTACACCAGGATACATTTTTGTTGCTTCTCCATCCACAGCCTTCAGGTGTGCTAATTAAAATACAAATAATAATGTGCTAATAATTGTAAAAAAACAAAAAAAATGTGTTATGAAATTTGCCTTTTTAAATTTAATTAGCTAACAAGGTTATGTGCCATTGGATCACAGGATGGAAATCCTTAGTGACCCCAAACGTATGAAAGTGAAATAATATTGATCTATGTCTGAGGACAATATTAACTAGTATAGTATTAACTATGGTATGTCAGTGATCATTTAACTGAAGCCCATCCTAATTTGTCAAACTTCACCAGTGGGTTTCACTCGTGGACAATCCAAAATCCAAATGACTTCTCGTAGAAGCATTGACAACCAGAGTTATTTAGAGGCACTAGCAAGTGTTAGCATCGTGAGACCACCCTGATCTTGTGAGCTTCCATTTGACTTTGCCACAAGAATGAGTCTGGACAGCTTGGAATCGTCGCACTTGATTGGGCGAATTCCAGTGGCTCTCACCAATCAGCGTTGTGCTAACAGCTACGAGCATAGTTTATGTGTGATGTTAACTGACAGTTAGGGTCAGTCACAGACAGTTCATCCATTTGAAAGTGCCTGCCGTTTGACGTTCAACGGACGGCCTCCCAGGTGGTTGTGTGTAACAAAGCATCTAGCGCTTCAGGTTAGATGCCACATTCACGCAATCAGAACAATCATGTGGTGATCATTATGTACACACTATTGGCTGGTGTTTCTCTGGCTAGGCACAAACAGACATGCAGCAGAGTGAAACTATTCTGTAAGATCAGGAGCAGCGACGCTAGGCTTTTTAACTGAGAACACAAATGCAGTTCGAAGATGGGAAAATGTAGGCCCACATATCTTAGATATCTTTGTATTAAAGAGTCGACTAAATGACAACATGTAAATGTATGACGTGTAGGAGAAATACTATATTGCACCAGATGTGCTCCCAGGCTATAACCCCTGGTTCACAATGTTAGGCGAACAGTATCTGTATAACAATATTCAGTGCACAGGGTTGGTATTTCAGAGACTTCTATGAGGTGAGCTGCAAAGAGCTGGATGAGCTAGTGTCTGCTGCCATGGAGGTGAAGGGGGTGTTTGGTAGCAGGATGACTGGTGGAGGGTTCGGTGGATGTACAGTTACTTTACTACAGGCCACGGCTGTTGACAGAGCCATACATCACATACAGGTTAGTGACCATGTAGAACACTCACAACCTTAATGACTTAATGAATATGAAGGGCATGCTTTTGCGCCACATGATACAGCAATGTGCACAATCATGTATTTTCTGTATTTCATTTTATTTATACATTTTTTTTGTTCCTTAAAGAGAATATCAGTTGTGCAATGTTAGTTTAAACAGTGCATTTTAAGTACAGTGGCTGTCACTTTAAGGTGGGGACATCTGAAACAAATAGTTCAGTCTCTCGTATCGGCCCGGCCCCCAACAGTACCATAGTGCGTGCGTGTGCGTGTGTGGGAGTGGGTTTGAGTCGAATAAAGCCAGCTCCATAGAGACAGACGTGTACTGTTATTAGCATGCTAGTCCAGTCACTGTGCCTCTCACTGGCTTTCTCTGTCTGTCTGTGAGGCTTATGCAACAGGCTACTGGCTGGCTGACTGGCTGGCTGGTGGCACCACCACATTTATCAGTCCCACAGGACACAGAACAATGAGTATGTGCAGTTGATTGCAGGAAAGCTGGGGAAAGACTTGAATCAACACCCATTAGGTTATAGGGTTGTTTCCAAGCAACAGAGAGGAACTAAACGTGTGAGTCCATAGGGAGCGCCTGCTTTCATAAATCTGCAGCTTTTGAAGCGGACTTGGCATGATCCCATGCATCTTCTCTGACTCTTCCGTATCCTGGATACTGCTTCGCCTTGCCGACTCCTGAGAGAAAAGAGAGACTTTGTTGGGAACAAAGGAAACTCTTGAAAGTTCGATATCATTCTTTGAGCGCATTCCTGAGCAGTGTGAAGGGTTTCTTGTGCTCACTGCACCAGCATCCTCAGCAGAGAGCAGCTGCACAGGCCACAGACGGGCCCTGAGAGCGTGTCACCATCGTTGAGGCTGGCTGAGGAGCAACTTAATTTATCTGGCAAGATGCTGAGCCTCATTTCGCTTGATGGCAACAGCACTTCTGTGCAGGACCCAGTGTCACTGAACGTGGGTGGAGTAATCTACACCACAACCATCGACACTCTGACACGCTGCCGAGACTCCATGCTAGGCGCTATGTTTACTGGGCAGATTCCAGCACTCAGGGACCAACACGGAAACATTTTCATTGACCGTGATGGGAAGGTGTTCCGGTACATTCTGAATTACCTGCGCTCTAGTTCCCTGGATCTGCCAGATGCATTTTCAGACATCGCACTGCTTAGGCGAGAGGCGGATTTCTTCCAGATACGCCCCCTGCTGGAGGAGATTCATCAGTTTGAGGCGTCCATGCCACTCAGCATAAGAGGGACGTTGCTGGGAGCCATGCTGATCATGGATGTGGACTGTAAGGTGTGTGTGTGTGTGTGTGTGCTCTTGGAAAGAGCTGATCTTTGTTTGTGTGTACACACTCTGCAGACCGCTGTGTCAGCATGTTGTGCCATCTCATTCCAGGTGCGTGTTCTTCACTTTAACATGCGCCGAGGGCCAGAGAACTATGAACTGTTCACATGCTCAGTGCGTGTCTTTACCGTTGACCTGTTTTGTACCTGGAGGGCCTTTGTGGCTTTGCTCTGTGAGCGCTTCTCCTACAGGACCTCCCAAGGTCTGACCTCCCTGCACCTCTGCAGTCCTAGACAAAACAGGCTCAAACTGGAGTGGGTGCCCAAGCCTACAGAACTGCCACAGGAGCAGTATGACAAGCAGTGCTACCGGGGTTTAACTATCTCTGACCCGCAGAGGCCGCAGGCTCACTCTGATGACATCATGAGCATGCAGCAACACACCTCTGAAATCACAGACATGCAGGTTTTTGTGGAGGAATTGCTGATTGTGTCGCTGGCTGAGGGATTCAAGGTCGACTCTGTGTCCCCGAATCCAAAAGACATTCTAAGCTGCAGCTCTCTTCGCCTCGTCAAACACTAAGACCTCAGACACACACAGTAGAACTAAAACAGCTGGAGATCATTGCTAATAGTCATAGCCTATTTTGTTTGTTTTCAATTTAAATCTCATTCATAACAAAGCATATCTAACATTATATATGTATCTATATAATGGGAAAGGAATGACAGAATATGAAGTGTGCATAATGAATAATTTGTCAGTACTATTTTATAAAACTTGTCACCGCTATACTGTATTTGTTATTAATAGTAAATGATAACATTGGTCTATAAGCAGTCTTTTAGCAGTGCTATTTGGGTCCTATCTAACTTATGCTACTTCAGTAGTCTGAAGTAGTTGAGTGTCAAGGATCTGGTAGTATGTGCAATGTATGTCAGTGCTAAGAAAATCACTTATGTCAATGCCATACATTTTGATATGAGCCAAGTATATAATTTTAGCAAGGAGGAAGTTGTAGTAATGGAAGTATGTAGGAGAAAATGTGTCGTTGAATGGAGAGGTGCCTGGAAAATATTCCCTGTGGAATGTTGCTAGTTTCCATCTCATCCTGAGATGTAGAAGAACCAGAGACCAGAGGGGCATGGAAAGCTCAAGTCACCAACTATTCTAGAGTGTATATTTGAATCATTCTAGCATTTGAGTAGATGTGGAATGAATTAGATAGTTTAATTTGATTTAATACAACCACAATTTGAGTAGAAAAAATTGGGACAGTATGGAAAATGCTAATAACAACAAAAATTTGTGATTTCTACCTTTTAATTCACCCTGTAATATATACAGTACAACAAAGTATGTGATGTGTTATCTTGTGAATGTTATTGCTTTGTGAACATTTATTTTCATTTAAATCTGATGACTGCAACACACTCCAAAAAAGTTGGGACAGTTATGTTTACCACTGTATAACATCATATTTTTTACATACACTTATTAAATGTGTGGGCACTGAAGAGACCTTTGGACCTGATGCTGATGAAAGCTTGCAAAGTAAATGTTCTAACTCTCTATTTAGCCTAAATGATGGGCTGTTATATAATACCTATTTGCAATGTTGACTTTGTGGCACAGTGGAAGTGTTGTTATGGCCAGAGAAAGTCAACACTAGCTTTTGGAAAAAAACAGCATTAGGTCTAAAAGACAGCCTCTGTCATGATAAAGGGATGTAAGTTTTTATGGGGAGTCGGTCCCCGGGCGCCGCACGAGTGGCTGCCTACTGCTCCCTTCGGGATGGGTTAAATGCAGAGAATTAATTTCTCCTAAGGGGGATTAATAAAGTATGATTTCTTTCTTACAACGTGAGTGCGCTATTAATGCAGGGGTGCAGGCATGTGTCTATACACATTTTGGAACAACATATGCTGCGGTCCAGATGTGGTATTTTCAAGGGCCATGCCCATGCCTGCATTTTCCAGTAGGACAATGCAAATGGCATTGAATGCATGAGCAGTTAGTGCTAGAGAGTGGGGTGCTAGATGTACCTGCAGTCTGCAGTTATAACCTGTTGATTATTGAGAAAGTTTGGTGCATCACGAACCACAAAATATGGTAAAATATAATATATTATATAATATATATATATACTATAATATAATAAGTGTATGTACAAATAAATGCAATGTTATACAGTTGTAAAAATAACTGCCCAAACTTTTTTGGAGTGTGTTGCAGTCATCCCATTTCAAATGTTTTAAATTAAATTCACATGATTTAACATCCCACAATGTGGTGTAGTGTTTTCTATATAATACAAGGTGAATGGAATTTAGAAATAGGACAGCTTTTTTGGGACTAGGGTTGCAAAATATTCTGAATGATGATTTTTATGGTTGCTTTTATATATATTAATTATGCTGTTTGGTTTTGGGGTGGGGTGGGGGCACACTAGTCTAATTAATGCTATGAAGATCGTATTATGAGTCAATAACTGTTTAATACAATCACTGGCAGTATATTCTTCTTAACAGGAGCGCTACAGCGGAAGCCCAACCTTTTATGTCACAACGCCTTCAGATGGAGCACGGATACTCAGTCTGTCTTGATGCAAAATGCATACCACAAAATATGTGTTCTTTGGGGTAGAACTAGAATTGATGCATATTATAGGAAGTTAGTTATCAGGGATTAATCAATGCTATGCTCTGTCTCAGTTACAATATGTAGCCTTTACATTTTTGAAAAGAGATCTATGAAGAAGTGCCTTGACATTATGGGAGGGACCTTGAAGTCTATAATGAAATCTTATTTAGAAATATTCAAAACTATAAATTATGTTATTTGATGCATAATCATTTAAATGTTAATAATAAAGAAACATACTAAACGTGGTATGCTGCATCTGAATTCATATTATAATTAAGTGTATTTAACAAGTGTATTTTACAAATATTGAGTATATGGTTCGCTAACATTATTATGAATATGATTTAATTGTCTTGTATTAGTAGTAGTATCATATAACTAATATGAATAGTATTGGGCCTAGTGGTAGTAGGACGCTAGTGGTAGTTTGATAAATTGTCTTAGAGAAGAGGGTGGGGGCGAGGGGCGGGGAACAGATGACTGGGAGGAGTTAACCCCGGACAGTTGGTCCTCCCTGCGGACGCGCTGAGCAGGAAACACCGAGGTGCTGCATCGGTGTCGACGGGAAAGAGAATCAACCCCGGTTAAGTTTTGAAATACCCGCTTCCTACGACATATTCTATCGGATTGATACATTTTTACTGTTGCCTGTCTGGAACGTTTTCTTATAGTGTTGGGAAAAGAGAGTGTTAACATTGGTGGCTGGCCGTGGGTGATTTGATTTCACACAGCGCACATCGGTTCAACAACGACCCGCTCCGAGTCAGGTGAGTTTGGGAGGAGGGCCGTGCTTCAACGCTGGAGCTCCCGAGTCTACAGGTGTTTGGACAGCCATACAACCTAATAGCTAGCAATCATTAAAAGTCGAGGCGCGGGGTGCCCATTGAAACACCCATATTAGTTACGGCTATCTTCTTGGGTCGGTGGGTCCCCATTCTAACGTTCTTTTGGAGCACCAATAGTGCTAGGCTAACACAGCTAGCCTGCTCGGAGTTAGTTAATAAATAACGAGCATGCGCTTAAATAAAGCCAGCTAATGCTAACTAGCTCTGTTTGCTCACCTGCTAGCCTGCTTGTTATGTTGGAGCCGTTTTCATGCTCTGAACGAGAACACAACTGGACAGTCAATATTTTGACACTTCTGCAATGCTAGTATAACAACGCAAGGTTACTAGCTGTACTGTAACCGATTGTTCTGGTGAGTTTGTCTGCTATTGCATCATAACAGAAAGTTATCTGTCAAGATAAGGAAGGATTATGGATTCAACAAGGCGTGTCTAATATTGGCCACTTAATTCACCTGTCTGTTTTCATACATGAGTAACTGTCTGGGGAGGGGGCGTGCGTGTGCGTGGTGCGGTAGTAGAGCATAGTAGAGCCACCGGTTTGTCCAGTTTCAGTGTTCAGAAACCACGATGACAATCTGACCTGAATTTAATATTACCACGAGCTTTGTCCCGATTTTTTTAAATGCGCAAACGCTTCTAGATCTCTTAGGATTTTAATTTTGACACTGTTTGATAATTTATTCTACCAATACTTCCATTGTTTCTTTAATCCTGTGGAGATGCAAACGTGTTTATGGTAGTGGAGCCGTGATCCTATAGTTTTGGCAGGCTTTTGGTGTTAGTGTTAGCCACTCAGTATGCCTCAACCTGCCCTCTGCAAACAAAAAGCCTTTGTGCTCAGCAGTCTCTAGTGCCATTCCACCTAAGATTATTAGACCAATGCAAAATGATGACCTTCCCCGAAGGTTGGGTGACTCAGGTTGAAATACCCTATATAGCGAAAACTAATGAGGAGCTCTAACCTTGCATATGCTTTAGTTGGTAAATGGTGTCAATGAACCGAAGTCTGTACAGTATTTAGCCAAATGCACTGCCTTGTTTGCTGTGTTCTTAAGTAGTATTCTCTGGCTGTTCTGAACTAAAGCTTTTAAGGCTTTTACTTGAGCCCACTTTTAGTGTAAAACCCGTATTGGTTGACGAGACATACTTTGCTTGTAATCTTTGAAGCTGACTGAGTGCCTGGTTGTGGTTTTAGCTGTTGGGCCGTTTTTATTTCTGACAATGTTAAATAAAGTTAACTAGGGAACACACATATTTGGTTTCCTAATGAGACAGGGTAGGAAGTAAAGAGATACAATAAAACATCCTTGTGCGCCTCAGCCAAATTCTTCTCATGCTTCACAATGCTCCATCAAAACCTGTAGGTAATGGCAAACAGTGAAATGGGCACATCCAGGTGCACAGGCTTAGGGAGTAGAAAGCCAGTGTTTTATATAACATTGTACCTATCCCATGATCATAGTTGGCTGAATTTGCTTATGGAACAGATCTGACCATTGCAGTCTTAGTCTGGTTTTCTTTCTTAATCTGGTTGTGAATACAGGAAAGGGGTTGAAGTTGGAAGACTGACATCCTGCCAACCCCACCCTAAACTGACAAGATCTAGTTTCTGTTGTGTGTTCGGGATCACACAGAAGAAGTAGGAAGTGACTTAGAAACCCTGGATACAGTGCTTACAATAAGGATCCCTCCCTTTGTGGTCTCTCATTGGCCGCATTCTTGTATCAGCGAAAAACAACCCTAACAACTAACCCCATCACTGTGACTGAGACAAGCCCCAGAGCCTTACTGTCCATTTGATCCTGCTGACATGAACACACCTCACCCACTACTGGGTGCTCATCTTAAGGAGCCAGTAAGACAGCCTAAAGCATAGCATCATGTGCCTACTTGGACTGGTGTAAAACAGGGGAATCTATTTACAAGACCATGTTTATGCACTGCTTATACAAGGAAAGGCCACATTTGCAATGGAATCCTCCACCGGTGTCATATTTAAGCTGTTAAACCGGTTTGTTTCTATTACTGTAAATATGGTGATTTTTACACCATTACCCTTTTGGCATCACATAACTGTGAACAGAATGATCTGTGTTCCTGAAAAGCGCTATCACGGTTTTGCCAGACATAATGGGATAGGGTGATTAACAGGCATCGCATTTTCATTCTTGCCCTCTCTGCTAAGATAGCTGCTGATTGCACAAGACCATCAGTAGAATATTTCAGATGCCAGGCATTTCCTGGCTACTCTTTGAATTTTGGTGGGAGGTTGTTCACTATGTTTATAGGAGGGATCCTCTCCGCTCTACTTTTGGTCTAGTTTCTGTGAGGTTGTTGTTGCCATGTCCAGGCATGTTTATGGTGGTTTTTCTTTCACCGCTGACTCCTTTCTCAACTTATATGGTTGAGTTGAAATGCTGGGAATTTGATGACGTCACTGAACTAAGTCAAGAACATATGGGCCTAGCTGACTAAGATGATAAGTAATGTAAAACTTTTCATTTTTATAGTGGGTGGCAGATGGAGTTGGCTTTACTTTTTCTTTTTAAATTATCTTCTCTGACCAGTGTGAATTCAAAAAACACAAACATTTCCACAAAGACAAACTGCATTCTGAACCAAACTTTTTGACCAAATAGCTTTCACTGGCATTTCATTTGAACTGATTTCCCAACCTAAGGTAATTGCTCCATGGATAAATTAAACTAAACATTGGGGAAAATCTATAGTCTACAGTCCACTCACTGTTTATCTAGGACAGCTCTCTGGAAAAGAACCTTTCTGAAAAAACTGAAGATGGCTTGCCTGCTATGGCATTCCAGGTAACATATTAGATCAGGCTGCAAAAAATTATAAACTGCACTTTGTTTATGGATACGCTTATGAAACCAGTTTTCTCCTAGAGCTTCATTTTATGTTTATCTTGCCTATCCTCCACGACATGCCTTAAAGGGATATGGAGAAAGCAGTGCCATTTTTGCTGTCTGGTTTGCCAAGGGAAGCTACAGTTTCTCAGGTTCTGTTTACCACAACCATGGTGCCAATTTAGAGAACAATTTGCAAACAAGTGTTTGCTTTAGCTGTCATGAATGACAGCATTAAGCATTACTCTGGCTTAGCTGTGGGATGTTCAGATAAAGCCAGTCTCTTGTAAACTGGTCTAGGAATATCCGTTTAGCGCATTTAATGACTGGTTAAGACACTCTCACGTCCATGTTATTTGAAAGCCTGCAATTAATCCCTTCTGGGTTAAAATGGTGTATACAGTGTATCTATATAATTGTGTAACTCATGTCATGTGATTAAACCGTGGAGTTATGAGTTAAACCAAGGTTTCAATCAGTGTGCGTATGTGATCAGAAAATCCCTCTACTCCCATGCTAGCTGTCCTCTTAAATAGACCTCCCACACAGCCATTGTTAGACAGGCTTATGGCTTTGAGCTCCCCCTTTCTGGTCATAACCAGTCAGACTGGACGATATGGCCAAAATATTATATAATTCCAATATTTATATAAACAATATAAAAGCCTCAAATGGCTAAGAATGATTTAGTTACAAATTTCAGAAAAATGCATTTGCCAAATCTATGAAATGTCCTATAAAACCAATATTCTAGAAATAAATTAGGAACATTTTCACATTTAGCTTTCATACAAACATCCATCCATCTTCATCTGCTTATCCGTAGTCGAGACAGCAGCTCCAGCAGGAGACCCCAAACTTCCCTTTCCCAAGCCACATTATCCAGCTCTGACTGGGGGATCCCGAGGCGTTCCCAGGCCAATGTGGAGATATAATCTTTCCACCTAGTCCTGGGTCTTCCCCGAGTCCTCTTCCCAGCTGGACATGCCTGGAACACCTCCTTAGGGAGATGTAAGGGAACCATCCTTCATGACCACAGGTGAGGGCAGGAACGAAAATTACCTGGAAGATCGAGAGATTTGCCTTCTGGGTCAGCTCTCTTTTCGTCACAACGGTGCGGTAAAGTGATTGTAATACCGCCCCCCCGAGGTACTTGAACTCCTTCATTTGGGGTAAGGACTCATTCCCTACCCGGAGTAGGCACTGCATCAATTTCCTGCTGAGAACCGCTGAGAGCCGCTTCACACTCGGCTGCGAACCAATCCGGTGAGTGCTGGATGTCACAGACCGATGATGCCTTCAGGACAACATCATCTGCAAAAAGCAGCGATGAAATCCCCAGGCCACCGAACAGCCATGAGTATCACCAACATGACTTGTGACAAAGCGCAGCCTTGGTGGAGACTAGTGCTGTACCAAACGATTATTTTTTTCGTCGATTAATCTATCGATTATTTTTTTGATTAATCGGATAACTACATTATTGATAATTTAGAGATCCAGTCGATGCCATAGAGTGCTCCCTCAGAATCTGTGTCACCCACATTGGTAACACATAGTGTTGTACGGCCTGCACCACTTTGTGTTCCTTATTACAAAGTCAGGGCAGTGTAGAAACACTAGATTATAGTTTTCAGCATGTACAGAGAATGGGCA
>JAODLL010002004.1:0-12701 GCA_026546735.1 Forbesichthys agassizii
CACACACACACACACACACACACACACACACACACACACACACACACACACACACACACACACACGCACACACACATGGTGTGCACCTATACAAGCCTGATGCACATTGGCTACACACGCATGCTAAGATGGATAAAAACACCACTGTTACACAGTGCAGATGTCAAGCACTTTAGAGCATGCCAGACATCAACACAGTACAGTTGGCCTCTAAATTGCCTTGAAATATGCAACACACTCACGCACACACACACACACACACACACACACACACACACACACACACAGAGTCTTCAGCTGCAGTCGGGCGTGCAGGGGTGGGGGGATGGGGGAGGGGGTCTATGTTACACACATGGACGCTTAGAGAGGGCACTCTCTGTCCAACCATCAGAAAAGCTAATGACACAGAAAACAGCCTGGATTCCATATTTACCCAACACCCCCGTTAGCAGTGAGATGGAAACAGTCAGTCCAGAGCCACTGGCAGGTAACATAATCAACTACCACAACCTAAGGGAATTATTTGTATTCCTTTATTTTTACATTTCATACCGTATGATTGATTTATGTAGAACCTTACAGTTAACCTCAAGGGGCCAGATGGAAACAGCATGTGACAAGATTACACGTCTGTTTAAAATTAGTCTTAAACAGAGCAGCAAATTCTGACGTTGACATCCTGATTGGTTGGTTGCACTGCCTGTCCTGACAGAACCTGCCCTGGCAGAATCCACTTCAAACTACAAGACTAGCAATCACACGCTATAGATTTATGAGGTAATAATAGCCTCTCCGGCCGGGCGTCTTGGCTCCAAAGCTAGCTTTTGTCAAAGTTTACAGTGTGTTGACATGAGCATGTTGCATCGTTTGACTCACCGCCTCTGTTATGGAGCCCGCCTTCACAAGGCGCGCGATTGGTTAAGAAGATTCAGACGCCCCACCCACATTTGGGTGGGGTCAAATTGCCTTATAGATTTCCCCAGACGTTTTATTACGATGGAGCCTACCGTCCTTCACATGACTGTAGTGGGGGAAGACGTGAGCCTACAGTGTGAGCGCTGTAGCAGCGGTGGGGAGTAGAGGGCAGTGCCAGACACACAGCATGAGTCTCTCTGAGTTTCTACTCAGAACAACAGTGTTTTTGTGACACTGGCACTCAGGCACAAACCAAGGAGTTTACCTTTCAAGGCAGGATCAGTGATCCTTGCTAACTTCCAGCTCAAGTCAAAACAGCATCGTCCGCGGTCCTCCGCGGGAGGCTCCTCACGAGTTGAAATGCATTGTGAAGCAAAGCGTGGTGCTGAGGCTTTGTTGATACGAGCGGTGTTCGCCACTTTGTTTATGTTACTATTTACGGAGCCAGGGCTGTGTAGAAGTAGGTTATTCTTTTGTTAACACGCTCAGAGAATGATATGCTAGCGAAGTGCGAGGAGATATTTGTTGAATTATCTTACATTTAGCTTAACAGCTGACTATGCCGTTAAGAGCTGTTTTAGGGCACAACGTGGCAACCTGCTGCAAGAACAGTGGATGCTGGTCGACAGCACACCCCCGACTGGCTTGAGTCACCTCACATACGACCCCGTTAACTACTCCCCAGAAAGAAAAACAAAAAAATAATGTTGACCTGTGGCATTGGGTTGCCATGACACCAGACTGTTTGTGTTGCCCTCTGACCTCCTTTGAACACACGCTGTTCCGAGACTGCATTGGAGTTCAGATCAGAAAGGTTGGGAAGGGGGGGTGGGCTTCCTCTAGGTAATGTTCAGATAAAATACACAGCGGGACCGATACTCTCTCTGTCTCAATGCATGCAGACGCGTGTGCGTGTGTGTCTAAATATATACAGTATACATATATTCATGACTTATATTCATACTCGCACGTGCATCTCTGTTATCCTTTACTGTGTTCGGCAGTGTCACGACTATTGCATTTATTTGTGCGCTGCTGTTTAATTTATGACACCGGATTGTATTTTCTGGGATTATTGATGCATTATTAATTTACTAACCCAGCCAGGAAAAAGCTACTGGAAACATTTTGGACCCTACCCTGGCTGTGAGGTAAATGCTCTCAGAAGAACCATAGATTTCTTCTTACAAACAAAGCGCGTATGACTAAATGAGGCAGGTAGCAGCAGAAAGAGCACACATTGATGTGCTGTGCGGATGGGAGGAAGACCTCTAACCCTGAGCAGAGGCTAATATCACCTCTTCACTTTTGTATCTCGTGTGTTTGTGCATTCATGGCACATTGTCAAAAGCCCTTACCAGTTACAGTCAAGCCCTCATAAGTAGACACAATCACATATTCATAATACATGTTTTTTCATGTAATTGCATATTGGACTTTACATAATGGCCCCTTGCTATTACGAAATCCGTTTCCGGCTTTGTGTGACATAAGTTTTAGCGTTTGTGTATTCTTAATTTATGAAATGGTGCAAACATCTGCAGATCTGCTTTTTCAACACATTCAAATATCATCAAATCATTTGTGTTATTAATAATAACTAGAGACAGATTTCCCCTTCTGCCAAACACAGTCCAAACATTTATATTTACATTTACACAGTTTAACAGACGCTGTTATCCAAAACGACTTTCAATAAGTACATTTCAATAACTGAGTAAGTCATCCATCAGTTTTTATAATCAAACAGCAGGAAGAAAACCAATTCAAAATACAATACAATACATGATTATAGATAATTACATCATTTATGCAAACCTTTATTGTAGAGTCAGAATATTACATTGTCTGTTTTTATTTATTTTGACTGAATCTTCTATGTGCTACATGTAACACACACACTACACACCTGCTTTAACTCTCCTCTCCCTGTCCAACAACACATACACATACATAAAGACACTATAGAATGGGCACACAACCCAATAGCCACTAACAACAGTGCCCTAGCAACCATTGGGCATCGTGCCAAGCCATTGAGGTTGCTTGGCAGTGTGTTCCCATGGTAACATTTTTTCTGCCTTTGTAAATAAGGTACGAAGAAAGAGAAAAGAGGCGTCAGGGACAGTTTGCGAGACGGCATCTCCTTCCATCTTAACAAAAGCTAATCACTCATGCTCTGCGAATTACTTGAGCTACAGAGGCTGGAGGTGAATCAAGTTGTCATCTGACTGACAAGATAAAGTCAACCACTTCAGTGGTGTGGAGCTCGGCCAGACCCCTTTTCAACGGGGACAAGGACTTAAAACAGCTTTAAAGTGAAGTGCATTGATGTCTCCTTGTAGACTGTCAATCACTTGCATGGGCCTATACATTATACTGTGTATATAATGGGACAAAGAATCGTAATTCAATCTGTATGGCTAATGAGTGGTTTTCAGTCCAGAAAGATGTCTGCTACTACACCATCAACTTGATTTTCCCTTAGCCCAGTGCTGTTGACCACATATGGTTCCCTGACTACTGTCTAGAGTTTGATAACTGCATTTTGGAACATTTCAGTTGAGCATCTCTGTTTTCAAAGTCTAGTTGGCACAAAGGATTCAAGATATTCAGCCGTGTGTTTCATGTTGCTGGGTAGATGTTGCGTCGCTGTGCTGATTGGGCTGGCTGTTAACTGTGATTTGGTAGTGACTGTCACTGTTGTTGCCAAGTGTAAAGCTAGCAAGCATCACTCTCAGAACGTGACTCTATTAACATATTCCAGGGAGGATTCCTGTGATTAAAATAATATGCTTAGTTAGTATCAGTGTTAGTTTGGGTTACTGGAGTGACTTAGTGACTTAGTAGCTTAACTGACTGGAAATAACCAGATAAGATGTTTTAGAAGTTTGTAAAAATCATCCACATTAGCAAATGTGTTTTGACTAACAAGTTGTGTGAGAAAATAAATAGGCTAGTTTTGTATGCTAATAAATATTGTGCTAGATAGAATAATATTTGCTGGTAATAATGGTGGCGTATAACGGTACAGAATGTTATATCAATGTTTAGCAGCAACTACTTAACAGGAGTTTTTAATTACATTTTATATTATATAATATATTTCTTTTCAACAATGATTTAGAAAATGTGACAGTAGAATAAAAGTTGAAAATTAAATAGTTTTTGAACAATCACTTTCAGAACCACCCTTGGTCTGCCATTTTAGTTGTCTTTTTTTCGGCCATCTTAGTGATCGCGGTTGTCATCCAGAACATCCTGCTCCCACACAAGAGGGTGAACAGTGATCCCCCGCAAAGATACACCTGACTCCAAACCAGCCAGCGCTCAGACATCTGACAGAGGGGCTTCCCACCACCCTCCAGCCAGCCTGGCACAGAGCTGGCATTGGCACGGTCGTGCCGCATTCATGCGTGATCCTACTGCGAAGGAGGTTTTAAAAAGGGGAGGAGTGGAATAAAAAAGGACAGGGGGGGGGGGTTAGAGACTTGGGTCTGAACGGGCAGAGTGTCCGAGGGAAAACAAAAGAATAGAAGTTGTCAAGGATATTGAGGAATTAAATGGTTGCTGACGAAGGGCGAATGCGTGATACTTAGAGAGAGGGGAAGGCAGCCACAGAAAGAAAATAGAGGTTAGGCAGAAGTGTAGGCTTTCTGCATGGCAGAGGGCAAGGGAAAGCGTCGAGTTTAATCGCTTCGCATTTGGACATTATCCAAAATCAGTCTGAACGGGAGGATATGTCTCCTGTGTCTCTATTAAGCACTTTGTTCTTACCAAGTAAGACACAGACGCACTGGGTGTAGTATTAGTGCAACATATGAAGGATACTTGCCATATGCCTGTGATGAATACAATAAACATTCACGCAGTAAAACCTATATAGGAAAGCACATTCTGGATACTAGTGGTTGTTAATGTGTGAGCAGGGAATTGTTTTATCTAGTTATAGGCCGTATACTATACAACACTGTGTTATTGGTCGCTTTATCAATGACACCTTGGCCATTTTGTGGTGCATTGACAAAGCCAAGCGGGGAGCCTAGCAACTCAGCTGTGCAGCAACCACCATCAGGTAATCAATGAGTCCTTGCGGCACACAGGAGTGTCAAAACACCACCATTGACTGCTAACAGCAGCCAACGTGCTGCTTCTGAGGGAATGAGAGATCTCCACCACAGTGAGATGTCTACCATCTCGGTGCGCCACTATATTTTTACGGCTTATAATGAGGGAGATCCACTTAACAGTGCTGTTACCCCAAGCTGCCAAGCCATTACTTACTTGTTAGGTCTTTTTTCATTGCTTGAAAGGGATCTAAACTAGTCTGCCCCGAAACTGAATTGCTCACGTTATGTTATGTGTTGCCATTAGTCCCTATAGTAGCATACATGGTCCATGTCGACATAAAGGAGAAAGACACGTTCATTATTTATGAAATAATGCTGAAATAAAGATGCATTCAGAAAGTCATCTTGACAATCTAACAGCAATGCTGTCCAAAAAGACAGGAAAACATCATCAGAAAAGGCCTTTTCATAGCCTCTGAATATCTGTTCAGCGCACCACAGTGAGCATTCAGGGACGTCTACCGTTTCGTAAAATCCGCTTGTGTTGTCGAAGTAGGTCAGGCAGATGCCTACACCTGCAGGTTAAGTGCTTGCCTTTGTGTTCAGACAACCGCAAAGGTCTGGCTTAACTTCAGGTTGTGGAAGGGGGAGGGGGTTTCTGTGGGACTGCACTGCAGTTGTGTCTCTCTCCACCAGAGGGAGACAAGTCCGTAAAAACCACACAGCCAGTACAGTAGCTCACCACGTCACACATGTTCCATAATTATAAGCCCAAATGTGTGGTGGTATTATAGTTGATGTTTTTTAAAGACGTGAACCAGATGTGGGTGTGTGTCTGTTACAAAGGCCTGAAATCAGTATAGTCAAGCGTAATGCATCTAACGAGACTGTGGACAGCCAGATAGCAGTTCAAGAACGGAGACTCCGACGCGGCAGGGGGAACCCCGTGTGGCGACTTCAAGCCGGTGCTCTGCGGTGTGAGGTAGTTGGTTGTATGGTTTCGCATAATAAACAGCCTGGAGATAACTGTACAACCTTCTAGCTTTCCCTGCGGTGTTACCTAGTCTTCAACCAACCACGCACCCTTTCTGTGATGTGGTAAGTATGAAGACAGGAAGACAATGGATGGTAGTTAGACAGAAAGATAGACAGAACACGACTACACCTTAGAGCACGCTGAACCGCTGCTCACAGAATTCACAAGGGTATGGACATGCATCTAAGACGTAACACCACACAAATTGAAGGAAAGACACCTGGTAACGAGGAATATCTATATTTCTATATCTATACCTGTCTGTTCTTATGTTATACAATGTTTTGCGGTTGACTTGCATTTGGTGGGGTGCGTCAGGCTTTACAGACACAAGCTGCATTTTAATCTACACGCCATTAAAGGCCTATATAATATACATGCCCTGATCGCTTCTCGTACTATTTAGTTGGCCACAGACAATAAAACTGGCATTTTAATCGCTTGTGTTAAAACAAATGCTCTTCTGCTTTTGCTCTTCCCCAAGAGCCAACCATTAGTATGGATATACTGTATGTGCTGAAGGGTGTGCTGTATGTGAACCCCCCCCCCCTTCCTTCCCCCACCCCCCAGCCACCATCTCCAGCCAGCCAGCCAGCACCCCAACCCATCACCCACGCCACCCCACGTTCCCCCCAGCGTGTCTGGCTAGTGCCTCAGACAGCCAGTATCCGCATTGCGTTGCAGTGCTCCAGCGAGGAGGGGAAGGGGGGGGGGGGGGAGAGCATATATCAGCAATCTGTGCTGCTCTTTTCTTTAAACACACAAAGGGAAGGCTCCCCCAGTACGCCCTGGCGACCGAAGAAATATAACCACGATGGTTTAACCGGCCACCTGCTGTTTTCACAAGACATCAAGGGCTGTTTTTTTGCCTATTTGTCTACTGCTCATCAAAAGAAACAAATGTATGCGCACGTGTCATCGAGCGCTGTTTCGTCATCGAAAAATGTTTCTTTGGGTTTTTGTTGTCTGCGGGCTGATGTAATTTATGGAAAACAATTTTGGGTGCGTTCAGCGAAACGCACACTAGCGCGTTTTAATTGAAATGGAGCCAGGGCCCAGTGGCAAGCCATCTTATACGGGGGGGGGTGGGGTGCTACAGTAATGTTTCAGCAGCATTATTCACCTTGTCGACAGTGCTGTAACGTCCCTCCACGGGGCAGTGTGCGTTGTGGGTGTTAGACGAGCGCAGCGAGCGGACGTGTAGTGAATAGAGAGCAGAGAGAGGGAGATGAAACGGAGAGGTAGAGGAGCGTCCGGGAGGTTAATCACCTCTGGTCTCGCCGGGGCTTTGAACCTCGTCGCGCCGCGTGACATCCACAGCTTCTGTCTGAGTGCTCCCTCTGTTGCCCCCCCGACACACACACACACGCCATCACCCCAGGTGCACGAGGATGCGCATGCGCCCTCCTTACTCCTCCCATGACCCCCCCCCCCTCCCCCCCTTCCTCCTAACCCCTCCATCCGCCAAAGAGAGCATGCGACCCTCTTTTTTTCCTCCAGAACGCGCACAGCACATCGTGCGGTACGAACCAGACTGCAACATGGGCGAGACAGGACGTCAGGTCTCAGAGTAGGAGATTGGGAAAGGGGGGGTGGGGGGTAGGGGTGTTATATGAAGGGGAATGGGGAAGAGGCAGAGCGGCGGAAGGCGGAGACAGGGAGAGGGGGGGGTGCACGCAGAGGAGGAAGGAGTGATAGATACTGCACGCTTGCATAAGTAGGCACGTGTGTGTGTGTGTGTGTGTGTGTGTGTGTGTGTGTGTCTGGGGTGTGTGGAGGTGACACAGATTTATGAGGGGAGGAGGGGTCATAGCTGCCGGTGGATCTGAGGTGTCGCGAGATGTGGGGGGTGTCGGTACAGCACCAGATAATGGAGCCAATGCAATTGTCTCTGTGTGTGTGTGTGTGTGTGTGTGTGCTGCAGCCTATACCTGC
The DNA here is from genome assembly GCA_026546735.1 of Forbesichthys agassizii. Taxonomy (NCBI): domain Eukaryota; kingdom Metazoa; phylum Chordata; class Actinopteri; order Percopsiformes; family Amblyopsidae; genus Forbesichthys; species Forbesichthys agassizii. The sequence continues at coordinate 7,957 of JAODLL010002004.1, forward strand.
ACACGCACACACACACAGGCGGCTGTCGCCCGGTCGGACTGGTAATTGCCTGGAGAATTAGTGCTGTGCCTTGGCAGAGGGAGCCAGCCACAAAGCAGGCTGGGAAGAGGGCTAGGAGGCGAGACAGTAAGTGGGAGGTGCTGGAGATGGCGGGACACTGCTGTGAGGAAAACGTGTGTGTGACTGGGAAGATGGGTCAGGATAGGGCTCAACGTTATTCACTGTTTTCCCTAAACCGCTGGATTAGCCGTCCGTGTGTTGTGAATGGTGGGGTGAGTGGAAAGCACATGTTTTGTGTGTGTGTGTGTGTGCACGTGTTAATTTTGTGTGTAGCGAGGCATGCATGCACTGTTGTGTTAGGTGCGCGCAAGTGGTCGGTCATGAGTGAATAGGTACTGTGTGTGTGCGTGTCAACTGCAAGGGGCGCGTTCAGAGCCAGGCGAAGGCTGGAACGTCCAGCTTGACCGCTACCACGGCCAGATCCAGCAAGCCCACCGTAGCCGGTCCATCTCGCCGATCACGTCGTTTTTTCGTTTATTCCGTTCTTGTTCTTTGCATCCCGCGTTTCTCTGGTGTTTCTTCCTGCCGCAGGCTATTTGAGTCTTTTCCTTTTTACGTGACATTTCGGCGCCTGGTCTCGCCCCTAACCTCTCATTTTTCTGTCAGGTTCTTTGTCTCCGGCTCGTGTTTTTCCAGGAGAGGCGGGGGGCGATTTTAGAACCGGGACACTGAAAAATATCCTAACGGAAGAGACAAAGGATAGAGGGAGAGGGAGAGAGAGGGAGGGATGGAGAGAGAGAGAGATTGCAAGCGGCACTGGCTCTGTGCTGCAAATGCCTTCGTTGATTTGTCTGCCTTCTGCGACCGCCCCGTCATGTTCCGGGTGGTCGGCAGATAACAAGGCCCGGCCGGTGCACTGTGAGACGAATGAAGCTTATCGGCTGTAGTTGAAACGGATCCTCGTTTTTTCTTTCAGTGTGCGTGGCGGTGGGCTACGACATTAGGTTCATGTGCCAAAGATTTGTGTGCGGGGAAGGGGGGGAGAGACCAAAGTCAATGTTACTCCCCTCAAGGTCTTTGTCATGGGAGTGTGATTGCATAATCCTCTGAGATCACTGGGCCTGTAGGAAGTAGAAGACTGTCTGCGTCACCCCAGGCACATCTGTCTCCCGTGTGCTCACCAACATGCATGTGCTGTGAACGCCTGCCGCATCTGCGCTTGTTGACATTTGTTAATCGTCCCATATTCAGACCTGCGTCGAATTTGAGCTCTCATTTTTAATCCGACTGCCTGTTGTAGAACCCACTGTCTACCAGCAGGTGGCACTTTGTGTATTGCTGCACTGCACGGACAGAATACCAGGCAGCGTTGAAGGATAGACTGATATGGCGCTGAGTGAAATGAAATAGTGCCAAATAATGTATCTGTATTCTTTAGATGGTGTCTTCCTTTCTTCACAGGTGGCAATCTCGTCTGGGTTATGGAGCGATTTAGAGATGATATATTGTGATAAGACAGTTGCATACTCATCGGGGGACAAAAAATGAGGTAACAATAGAAGGTATACATGGAAGATACATGGTTTATATCCCTGTAATATTTTTCCGGATGATGTATCGTTCATTTTGTGCAATTGCTATATATACCGTAAAGATATCAGAATAGAAAAATAGTATGTAGGATCTAATCATGTGTATGTGAATGAAAGTGCCTAAACTGAGGTAAATGTATTCATGCTAATTCATGTACTAGCTTGTTTCCAACACACAAATACATGTACCTTTAAATGCTCCCTGCGTTAGACAGACCATACATATGGGTGTTTGTCCCTGTCCCTGAGACCCTTAACCTGTGATGATACGAAAGGTCACAGGTGAGGTCCTTGGGAACATGGTTGTACACCAGTTCGTCTGGAAAGCAGGACATTATCTATTACTAGAAGGAAAACTACTTTCTGTTCAGTGCAATAGCTGTTTGATCAACATAGAAAGTTGAAACCAATGCAGGTTTAAAGTTTTATATTAACAATGTTCTTTTAAGATTATAAGAAGAATCTGGCATGTCCTGACTTCACCAATGATGACAGCTTTCTAACCTGCTTTGTGTCCTGAACTCTAATGTGGTTCAATAAGCAGAAAGCCATAGGTTGTGACACCGATGTAAATACCTGCTGGCATTTTTTCATTTCCACACCAGAACAGAATGTTCTGCGAAATACAGACGATGTTGATAGCTGTCTAATAAAAAGTTGTGACTTACACATATATTTCTCTGTCTGGTATTATGAAAGCTCTTCTGAAAAGGTCATATTTATGAATTACAACATTATTACAGAGTATATGATATACATATATTGATTAATAGTTTAATTAAGTTTCATCACACTTTTTACTAGATGCACATTTAGGTTATTGAATATGTGCCAATACAATACATTTGAATTCAGTTGTAAAGAACATGTTCTTTTCTATTGGTTTATGTTAAATGCCACATTAAACAATGAAACATAACGCATTTGAGATCATGCAATAAAATATTTTAAATAATTTTAGCTTTTTTTGTGTTGAGTAACTGTGACAATTAAAATGTGTATAAACTGCTGTTTTTATGAGATGAAACCATTGACAATTAAATGTACACATGTATGCATGGAAAACATACAAGATGATCAATATTAGAAATAAAAAGATCCTGTTTACTGAAATGTATTTGTCCTTCTTGATTTTACATTTCTTGCATTTAAGCAGTTTCTCCCAATAAAGTAGAATTATCTGGCCCATTTTCTTCCGATCGTTGCCTGACCGTTGTCTTAGGGCTCCCTGGCTCTCTGCCTGCTGTGTTTGTTGCATCCCAGGACAGTTGACATTGATTGTGTAGACAGAAACATGTTAGTACCCAGCTCGCCCCTGCCGCCGAAAAACACATAACCTGGCCGCATCGGGAGTCCTGTCCGGTAACCATGGCAAAGCACACGAGGAGGGAGTGGAGGAGGGGTGAGTTGGGTTGATCCGGGGCAGCGGGTTCAGCATACAGTCAGGCTCAGGGGTTGTCTCTCAAGCGCTCCTTTACTTTCCTCTCGCAACGTCAGTCATACTTTCATTGCTTCTCCGTTGCCTCTCAGACAAACAGTTTAGTGTATACAGACACTATTTGCATAATTATGTATCATTGCATTTTATTATCCCTTATATCTGAAATAGAAAATAAACCAACCAATGATTTGATTCTGATTTGGACATATGACATTTGCCAGAAATTGTGCTCGAGTCAATGATGGTAGTTTTTGATTAGTTACATAGGGCATCATAGTGTATTAGTAAAATTAAAAAGGCATAAATTATAGCCTATAAAGTACATTATGTTTGCTTTTTGGTAGTGGCATACAGGGCTGCAAGTTTGGGTATATCATTGTGTATTATATTATGCAATGTAGTGCAATAGCTGCTTCACAACTGTTATGCACAACACACCCAGAAGAGGGCAGTAGAGGACCCTCCTTAAATTTATTTTTACTTGGGTAGTTTTGATTCTACAGATTATATAGATATCCTGCTTCAATATTGAATCACACGACACAGTTATTAATTAGTGTCAAACAGATATGCCATCTAAACACATTTTCTTATATTTGTTAGATAAAAAAAACAATGAAATTATAAATTTATGAGGATTTTGGGTTTAGGTTTTTTATCTAGGCATATTTATTACATTATTTATAAAGATTGTGTGTATATATATATTACGCACGCAATATCAAAACAAAAAATAAAAAACTCGTAGAAAAACAGTGGAAACGCTTATTACATTTTTCAAATTGAAGAAAAAAACCTGAAAGAGGCATACCGGTACTGTAAAAGAGGACAAACTACTATGTTGACAACAACCATTTTTGTCATGTGCAGATAAAACTACTGTGATCATTTTTAACTGATTCCAAAATGACGAACTTAGCCTCTGTGTTTTGATGACCATTAGGCCACATGTATCGCTTAATTAGTTGCAGAAGCGGAACTGAACATAGTGATCCCGTTTCCTGTGAGAGCGCCTTAAACGTTACGGACGACCGGAAGCGTTCGCAAATTTGAACATCTTTCATCGCAATAAAAAACCCGGACTTTCTGCCTTTCCGTTATAACCTATATGGTATATTATAAAACAAATTAAGCGCACGTCGTAAAGAGAGACTTTGAAGGTGAGATATTTACTTTTTAATGTAACATTTTCATTGTTAGCAACTATACCGTACGGTACATGTCCGTCGATTTCGGCTAAGACTATTGTCTGGGTCACAATCTCAAATATAGCATTCGCTAACTAACCTTAAAATTCGAAGAAATTGTTCATAGTTACGGCATTATATTGTATTTTTGCTTTTTTAGTTGCATACATTTTAAAATATGAAACATTTAAACATGGTTTAAGGGTGTACTTGGTTTTTGCATGCAGCGATTAGCTCTCGTGCACATGTATTATGCATTCTCCCGCCATTACAGGGAACAATTCCAGCAAATAGACAGATTCGTATTTTTTATAAATTCAGACTAAATGCATCAATAATTGCTTAATAATATAGAATTAAGCTTAATACTATGATTAGTGCATTCGCTAATTTAATAAATATGCACGATACAAAATATATAAATTGTAATATTCTTATTTCAAATATATTTAATTTCTAATTTAGGCAAACATTCCTACTATTGTCTGACAAATATTTAATAAATATTTATAATTTGATCTATAT
>JAODLL010002005.1:0-29466 GCA_026546735.1 Forbesichthys agassizii
AACCCCCCCCCCCCCCCCCATGTGTTGCATGCAGTATGCTTTAAAGGTGCAGTCAGCTATTATTATTATTATTATTATTAGACCATTGAAAGCTAATTATACTTTTTGTCTAATTCACCAAATATCTGCTGGCATAAGGCTATCTTACCGGGCATTCTGTGTGCATGCTGAAATGATGATCTGGTACTTCTACACAGTAGGAACCCATAGCAACAATGCCCTTGGCTTTGCAATGCGTTTCAATGTGAGGGTGGAGCTTCTTAGGGAATTTGTTTTGATTTGAGCTCGAAATGAGCAAGCGTGCTCAAAAATGCCCAACTTGGGGTAGCGAGATGATTTAGAAATGTTATTTTATTAATATTATTCTAAATATTTGATCATTACAATAATATATTTTTTTTTTATGTTGGAATATTTTACATTTTTAATAGAATTACCTAATTTGTGTATCGAAAATGGTCATTGGGTTTATATGACTAAAGAACTGCAAACAAACCTGTTTGCAGTTCTTTAGTGCAGCAGTGTTTGTGTACCTGAATGTTAGTTAGTAATGTAAGCGAGTTAGTTCACTTGGTATGGGTTTGCCTTTCACCATCTCCTTGGTTCTGAGATAGAGGGAGAGTGAACAGTTCAGCACCTCAACTCCGATGAGCAGAACATGTCAGAAATGAATACATGAGGCTGACACTTGCTCTGATAAGGCTATTCTGGGGTTGAATGTTTTCCTGCATTGCTCATCGGAAGCAATTACGGCGGATCACTTTTGAAGGGTCTGACCTTTTGAAAGAAACTGTTAATGCATTGAGACGGCAAAGCCTTAAAACGTGTTCAGCAATACAGGCAGCTGACCTTGGAATTTGTTTTGGTGTAATATTTTTAAGCTATGTTTCACACATCCGTTAAGTTTTGTGTTATTTGCCAACCTTGGTCTCATAGGGTCGTAAATCCGCCCTATTTTGACTTGACTATTTGTAAAACTACAACTATCGCCTACTTCAATTCTCTATAGAGACACATATGCACAATGTCAAATTTTCTGTGTTGGGCAGTAACTCGTTATTGTATTATTATTTTTTTCAGTAACTAGTGTAACTAATTACCATTTCCAAAACAGTAATACAGTAATATTACTTATACTAATCCAAATAATGCTGCATTGCTGCGTTACAAGAACAAGATTTCTGGTCCCAGCAAACTTAGGATAGGTTAATTGAACCAACCTGTTCAATTGTCTGGTTTGAGAGGCTGCAATGCATTCACTTTAGATTGTTGACTACAAGGTTTATTATTGTTCCAAAAAAGAGGATTCAATTCTAATATGAGCTGGCTATAGATTGTCATATTTCAGAAGGGGTGAGGCAGGGTTGTGATTGTGAACGTAATATAGTAATGTAACTAGTAACATAACTAATTACTTTTAATACCCAGTAAAAAGTAATATTACTTTTTGAAGGAGTAATAAGTAAATAGTAATGTACTGCTATTCCTAAGTAACTTGCCCAACACTTTCTCATTTTACAGCATGCCCAGTGTGGTTTGGACCTGAGGCATGTGACAGTTATTGAGCTGGTGGGAACATACCCAGCGCAAATTGGTCGCATTCGACACAGGCTTCTAACCCCAGGGCTGGCTTTGCAGCTCAGGTATCTCTCTCTCCCTTTCTCTCCTTCGCTCTCTCTCTTTATCTGTCTCTCTTTCTTTCTCTCTCACATATGCACACACGCACATCACATGCACGCGCACGCAAACACACACAATCCTACCTTTTTAGGAAAACATAAATGGATTCACCTGCACACTGATCTGATGTGTGTTACCTAGGTTACTGCTGAGGCTGTCAACCAGGTCCTTCAGCATGGTCCTGCTAGACAAGCAGGGCATGGACAAACAGCGCTACACGTTTCCCATCACGTCCGCCGAAATCTTCACCACCATCGACACCTTCCCTCTGCGTCTAGAGGAGATGGTGCTACAGCAGGAAGCAGGCCAGACCTGTCAATCATAGAACTGCTGAAGTTGTCACGGAGAACCATTAGGCAGCCCACACTTCTACCTGGACTCATAGCCAGCTTTATTCTGTGCAGTAGCCTTGTGCCAAGTGTTATGGATGTGTGTGCGCGCGTGTGTGTGTTTTTATTTTTATGTCTTTTATACCGGTATGTTTAAAGCCAAAGAGGTCACAAAGAGGTATGGGAAAATTAGTCACATTGATTTTTGGTTGGTTGGTTTTTATATTATTACTGTTGCTATTCCCAAAGCAATACATGTTTTGCTATTGTATATTAATACAAGCTTTTTACACATGGAACTGCAAATGTCTTCAAATATTTATCTCACTTCTTCGTTGTTAGTCATGTACAGTATCCAGACACTCCTTAATAACACACACTTACAGTACGTGCGTTATTATTGTGGTCAGTCAGTGCACTCACACTCTTTCTGATTTTACACACTTTTAAACTCTTCTCTCATGACTATTGAAGACAAGGTTATGGAATCTTTGATGTGTAAATGTTGTTGCGGGAGGTGTATGCAATAGTAGCTAACTCCTGCCGCTAAGTGGTAGAAGATATGATATAGTAACAGAAGGAATAAACAGATTGAGGAAGGAGAAAATGTCACATCATAACCTTGCCAACTAAACAAAATAAATACAATATGTGGTGTCTTCCTGTAGTTTCCCTGCTCAAAACAAAGATCCTATGAGTCAGTTAGAAACGGTTTCTGCTGTCCGTAACTAAACATTACGTTTGGGGGGGTGTTACTGACTGATACAGACCCAAAGTTTCCTCCATCTTAAGTAAGTCTTAAGTAGAACAATAACTACAATAAAGGGTTTTAAGGAAAGATGTATGATGTTTATTTCAAAATATTCCTTTAACACAATTCAGACAAAATATCTGAGTACAGTGAATTATAGGACACTATAATGACAGACATACAACAGAGACAGAACAGAGATAGCACGCATGCTGGAAGTGTACAGCCTCTTCAATATCTTGGGAATCGCACATCTCCTATCTACAGTATATTGTACATTAACTGTGCACCGTGAAAAACATGTTCCACACTGGAAGATGTGGGGCGAAGGCTAACCTAAGAACACGGGGGCATATTGGCATTCCACACGAATAATTGGCACACCGGCACTAACCCTAAAAAAATATAAATAAAAAAAAAAACGTATTTTTCCAAACAGGTGATTTATCACTGGATGTTGTAGGAAAGGGTCACACAGACCCAAGAGGACAAGGTGACAGGGATGGTGAGACCTGGCTTTATTGCTGACAGCAAACAACCCCCAACCCACGGCTACTAGGAGCGCAGTTCCTCACAATTACACATACAGCATGCTACTTTGCTACCATACTGGTCAGCTGCTGTTGTTCTGACATAATAAGTGCTTAAACAGGATTTGTTCAGCTAACTCTCTATGTATATATTCTCTATAAGGTGTCCCACTGATACAGTGTCACGTTCATCTTTAATCAGTCGTGTAAATCTCTCTTTTCAGTTTGTTACCGTGTGCTTCGATGTGTGCTTCACAACAGTAGAAAACGTTGCTGCCTGGACAGGGAATGTACAGTTTACAGCCTCCGCATGCATCGCTCGTACTGGAACGTCTCAGCAATGTCAGTGTGTGCCATGTGAGCGTATGAGGACTATGGTAGCGAGCAGACCGCCACATAGCGACATCGATGGACACGTTGGGGGGGTGGGGAGGGGATGTCACACCGTGTGCCTAATCAGTACAGGAAGATACATACAGTACATGTATTGAATGTACAGCAGTGCTTGGTCATGACGGGGTGCATTGTGGGTTGTGGGAACAGTGTGTGTAAGGCATGAGTGTCTGTTACTGACAGGAGGAGGAATCGGGGTGATTCCGGGGACAGGGGTGTTGATGTTTTGTCAGCTGTGTACTGCTGAACAGAACAAAAACAAGAGGGCCTTTTCATACGTGTTGCGTTTGTTTGTGTCTGTGTTGATTGTCCTCCTGCGACTGGGTCTTGACCGCCCCCCACCACATCCCCTCTTCACCCCCAACCCTGCTCTGCCCCGTCTGCTGTGGCCGGGGTCAGCTCAGGGGTGACAGCTGGGCACGGCTCAGCAGCTAAGGCCAAGCCCAGCTCAGGGGCTGTGGCTGGGGCCAAGCTCCAGGCTTCAGGGGCTCTGGTGGCACATGCTAGACCTCAGCATGAGGGTGCACTCCTGGGGAACCTCCGGGTTCTCCATCATGCGCTTCCACAGCCGCTGCTCCTCCCCATACGAGTCCATCCAGTCCACCTCTTTGCCATAGCTGAACCCTAGGAGAGGGGGAGGGGTACAGAGCCGTCAGCTGGTGTGTGCACGTGTGTGTGCACCTACAGGAGATCGCTTGATATGTTAGCGCTGACGACGTGCATTTAAAACAGGGAAATGGTTCATAACAATACCACAGTTGGGCTCTCCAACGACCTGAGGTAAGAAGTGCCTCACAGCCCCTGGCCTCCCTGCGCTGAACAAATTTACTGATAATAAAGTAGATTTACATGAAACTAGACGAAAACACCAAACACTTCCGCAAACCACGTGCAATGAAATTCAGCACGTGAATTAATAATTACATAATAATAATGTATATAATTTAGCTTTGCGTCTTTTATACTGTATATACCGTATATGCATACATACAGTGTTATTTATTTGTTTAAACTTTTTTGGGAAAATATTATTACTAACATAATAATTTACAAGCCAGAACCCCACTTTGAGAACCATGGTCCAAACACCCACACACACACACGCACACAGACAGGCAGGATATATGTGTCACCTGTTTACATGCAGATTAGCTCAATTATATATTACGTGCGCACTAAAGACAAGTCATTGTTGTTTTAGTAATTTATATAATGAGACTTCAGACTGGACCGTTTTGTGGCACGCCTACCAAACACACACACACACACACACACACACCTGTACACACAAGCACACACACACACACACACACACACAAACACCTGTACACACACACACACACACGCACGCACCAGTGCCCGCCCCTAGCCGGACTCCGCCCAGGAACACGTTGCTGGCCAGGGCCTCCTTGTCCCACACGGTGAGCTCCAGGCACACGTTCTCCAGATCCCCGTGCTGCAGGCCGCAGTAGGTGAAGGTGTGGTTCCACTGGGGGTTCACCGTGCGCCGCTCCACCGCCGTCTTGTGCTTGGTGGACTTGTTGCTGTCCGGCAGCAGGTACCTGGGAGACAAATAACCATGGTAACTGCACTCACACTGAGCGTTTACAACCTGCCGGCCATTCCAAACACTTTACTGCACTGCCTCTCATCCACCCGATCACGCACCGATGGCTGCCATGCTAGGAGACACCTGAGTTAGGTGTCTTGCTCAAGGACCCCTCGGCAGTTGGTGAGGTGTTAGCGAGGTTATGTTTGCCTACCATCACCTATTGCACCTTAACTGGCCTGAAGGGGTGGATTCCTCTCTCTGTGGTCCCTTCCCAAAGTTTCTCCCTGTTTTTGCCCCCCCATTTGGTTTTAATGGATTAAAGTTTTCCCTTGCCCAGCGGGAGGAGCAGGTTTAAAGGGTGTTGTTTGTTTACATATGACATGTAGTAGGCTCTACTACGCTTTGCAGTGAAGTGATGTGGTGTTGATTTGAACTCGAAGTTAGCAAACGTTCTCATAGAATGACCCTGCCTTCACGAGACCGGAAGCGTTCAACGTTTGCTTCCATTAAAATGCAATACAATGCTCCATTTTGATATTATTCCAATAGCTTTGTTGTGACGTAGCAGCTGGCTACATCACAGCTAGCAGCTGGTGGTGACGTCATGGGATGCACTGTTTGACAGAGGAGCTCAAACATCCGCAGATATTCAATGCACTTCTATGGATTTGTAGCTCAGAATGTAGAACCTTGTTTTAAAATTTGGCGTTGATATGCGTCAAAATGCCACCAGTTGAAAAGAAATGCTCTAAACTCTTGTGTCTCTTAACGTGCTTCAGACACAGCCAGTGGGGATTTATAGAATACTAAATCCCTCAAAAACCAAATCACACCAGAGAAAAAAAAAAAAAAAGTTTTTTATTAATACAAAAAAAAAAAATGTTACCCTTAACTCTCCCTAAACTCATTCTGCGATCCCCTGGCTTAGTCTCGCTCCGACCACACATTGAGCATCAGCACTCATGCACAGATGCAACATCACCTCACCCTTTGACGAAAGGGTCAGAGGTGCCTCCAGACTTGAGCCCAGTCAAATTCTTGGCTTCTTTCACCAGCAGCTCAACCATGCCCCCTTTAGGCAGCGTGAAGCTGCTGGCCTTCTTCCCCTTCAGGAAGCTTTTCTTCACTGTAGGGAGAGAGAGAGAGAGAGAGAGAGAGAGAGAGAGAGAGAGAGAGAAGGAATGAGCCACTCGTTTCTAATGGCCTGCTGTGACGTTATTTCTCATACTGTTGATATACTACAGTACATCCAGGTTTTCACAATTGTAGGAATATGGACAACAATGGGGGGGAAAAAAATCCACCCTGAAGTTTTTTAATACTGCTATAGAATGGACATATTAATTCCTTCCAGTAGTGGCTTGGGCACCAGTGAAGAAAACTTTACAGTAAAAGGAGTATTATATTCAGTGCTCTGCATACAAGGTTATCTTCTCTGCAGAGTTCCGTTAATCTCTCTCTCTCTGTGGGTTTCAGTTGCGAGTATACGCAAAGAGAAGTGTGAAGGTTTGTGCTGTCTGAATGGGGGGGGGTGGGGGGGTGTCCATGGAAACAGGTGAGGGCAATTATTAGTCACCTGTTTCAACAAAGGATTTGGTAAAGAAAAAACAACGTACGCATCAGGGTTGAACCTGGCAACCTGAGTGTGTGGTTGTTGTATTGATTACAGGAAGCAACTCGTGCTGAACGCCTGATACGTGTAGCCCTGTCAGCTCCACAGCACTTTCCAGAAGTGAGGAAGTCGATTTTCATTGGCTGTTAGCATTTTCACAAGTTTTTCCCATTTATTTTAAACAGTAACCGTATTCAAATTATTTAACAGATTTAGAAGAAATGCAAACAGTGTTAAGTTGTTAACTTGGTCATTGGGTAACTTATGTAGTTGGTTTGTCGTGCATGTCAATCAAAATACTTCTCCTGTCAAGTATGTGGGTGTTGACGCAGTTAGCCACTGCTGCGCCCCAGACGTTACGCAAGTAAAGGCAGGCTGTGCAACGCTAACGCCTGATTTCCACCGGACGCATCTGTTCTGTCACGCTAGCGGTCCGTTTCTGCTCCGTCATCTGCACCGCATCCTGCCCCACCGACGTCTTATGCTCAGTTTCCATAGGAACGAACCAAACCGAAAATTATGATTGGCAGTTGGTCGCTTTCAGAAGCATCCCAGAAACGTAAAAGAACTGCTGCCTATTTGTAGCGGAGCCGAGCGGAGAGCCGCTTCTGGGACGCTTTGGTGGCTCACTTGTATTTAAAAAGCTCTGCGACGGAGGCGGAACGCGACAGAGACACAGTGAGGTATCTACCTTGTACTGGATCCACAGGTGGCACGAGGTTCTTCTCTGCAGGGATGTACTTCAGCACTACCGTCAGCTCGCCTTTATACAGCATGGTGGAATCCACACTGCTGTTCACCTGACGGACACGGTTCACATTCAAACACATTCTGATCCAAAGACAACTGCTGGCTTTATTCAGATGGTTTCTTTTGTTGTTCTGATCATCCACTTCTGTGGTGAATGCTTTGTTACAAACAGTTGGCTATTTGACGTTTTCTTATAAAGTTTCAGAAAATCAACGTGTAATAAAAAATAAAAAATAAACATAAAACAGTGGTTTCAAATGTTACATATAATTTGATAAAGGTTTTATTTTTTATACTAAATAGAAATGCAAATAGTATAATAATATCACAATATAACAATATATACAGTTAAAACACATTAGGTAAATGTATGAATAATTGTATATTATATACAATTAATAATTTATACATATATAAAAATAAAGCACTAAAGTATAATATAACATTTTGTAAATCATTCAACTGTGACCCATTGAACCTACATTTTGAAACCATTAACTAAACTAATGTGTGTGTGTGTCTGTCTGTCTGTCTGCGTGTGTATGCATGTTAGTGTAAATGTGTGTCTGTGTCTGTGTATACATGTGTGTGAAAATGGGTGTGTGTGTCTGAGTGTATACGCATATGTGTATGGGCGTGTGCGTGTGTCTGTGTATGCATGTGTGTGAAAATGTATGTGTGTGTCTGTGTGTATGCACGTGTGCGTGTGTGTGTGTACTACCTACCTTGGGCTGCAGAGCATACCATTCCTCTATCTGGGAGTCAAATTCCCAGGAGTCGAAGGTGAGCTCCACCTCCCCCAAGAAGCTGTTGTGTCCAAAGCGGTCGTGGTGCCACACAGACGTCTGTAGCATCCGTGTTTCCAGCTGAGAGTGGCTGATCACATACTACATACAACACAAGCATCTGTTTACTGCTATGTTAGCAGCGCTACATGTAGCCTGCATGGTATCGCCGCTCTTATATAGCAAGCGCAACCTTTATGATATGCTTCACTTTGCTTTTCAGCCCGAGAACCCAGATGGATAGGGACATATATGTGACATGTAGTTCTGCCTAGTTGAAAGTGTTGCAATAGTCAGTTGGTCTCTGTTGTGATTAGATGAGGGTTGTCTAATCACTTGTAATGATTTTATTGACATGTGTAATGATTTGATTGAAACAGCTTTGAATGGAGAGATTTCAAACTGATTTGTAAAGCAGACCAAATCACGGTGTTTGCCAAATCAGAATGTCTTCTTATGCTAGGGTTAGGTATTTACTGATATAATAAATGATGTTTATTGGTAGCCTGGTTTCCATCCCATTGTTTGCTGTTTCAGAGCAACATTTCCAATATGTGGGTTTTGGTGTGGCTAGAATATGTGTAGGCCTTACCCTCAAGTTCTCATTGAAGGTGGGGTTGATTGTGTTGGTCTTGATACTGGTCTTTCTCTTGCTCTGGCGGGACTTGTCGGGGAGCAGGTAGGTCTTGACATACCTGCAGCACAAAACACAAGTGAAACTCAATTGACCAAATTCAATCTCAATTTCAAGCTTGAAATTCAGTGACACTTTATGAAATTCTATTTCAATCCTGGTAAAATGACATTACTGTTCTGTGTGAAACCATTTTATTTAATTGCTAGTGGCCCTATTGCACAAATAGTCCCTACAGATAATGTGTCAGTTAAAGAGAGGCTTTTTTCATCCAGGCACTTTTTTCCCAAAAGATGACATTTACACATTATAACATGATTACGTCTTTCCACCCAGCCTTGACTTAATAACAGTGTAAAATGTCCACTAACTTACACATGTGTTTAAACTGTAAATACATGTGTGCATGAGCTCTTACGCATCTGTGCGTTGCTTCTTCTCATCTCCTGTGGCTAGGTTGCGGCATTCCTTCACCAGCACATTGAGAGCTCCGGTTTTGTAGCTGTAGCTGATGTTCAACAGTATCTCGCCGCTAACTCTGGCGTTACCATAGTCACCGGTCTCACTGTACAGGCTCATCATGCTGTTGATGCTGGTCTGCGGAGCGCAGATGCAGATTAGAGAGGTTAGGAGGAGAAGATAAAGGGAGGAGCAGTGAAATTGATTCAGGAGAGGCCGGGAACAGGACGACGGAGAGCAGGTAGTCCACATACAGTAACCAGGTCAACTAACAAGACCGCTCTGTTGAATCGTTTTCTCTGGGGTTGTCAGAAAGGGAGTTTTGAGTGGTGCTTTCAGAATGTTGTTCATGTTGTTTTGGATGCTATCTCATGTATCGTTTGATAAAAAATTAAATAATAATAAAATGGCTACAAGTAATTATCAGCGCTCCGAGTACAGAATGTTGCAATAAGCGCTGACATTTTGAACATATTCCAAAAGCCTTCCGAGTCTGCATTTGGGCTCTGCGGGTAAATTAATGATGTGGATATTTAGGGCAGAACAACATTAATGAAAAGCTTGCAATTACCAAAGCTTCCCTGACAATTTGAAATATCAAGGGGGAATGGTCAATGGTGCTGTATTCAATTTTAGAGTCTCATTAATTTCCAATCACAGACAGGGTGATACATGACCAGTTTGGCTATTGTAGAAAGCACTACAGAAAGCAGGTACAATTTAAACACACACACACACACACACACACACACACACACACACACACACACTCGCATACAGAGAGAGAGACATGGTGTGTGTGCACTGTAAAATATTGCATGTGCAAAGTACACAGTAAAAAATGCCTTTTTTAGTTAGTGTTGAAAATCTCTCTCTCTCTCTCTGCATATATTCTACATACACAAAGTACATAACGTACAAAATCAGAGGAGACTTACAGTCTCAGCGTCCGAGTCAGGGACATTGAGGTGCCCCCACCTCCTCTCTGAGCCAGGAGTAGAAGACTAGAGGGCGGGC
The DNA here is from genome assembly GCA_026546735.1 of Forbesichthys agassizii. Taxonomy (NCBI): domain Eukaryota; kingdom Metazoa; phylum Chordata; class Actinopteri; order Percopsiformes; family Amblyopsidae; genus Forbesichthys; species Forbesichthys agassizii. The sequence goes on from JAODLL010002005.1 coordinate 10,493, forward strand.
CACAGAAGAGAGAAAACCCCCCAAGGAGAGAGAGAAGGAGAAGAAGATGGAAGAGGTATTGATAGTATGGAGGCACCTGTTAAAGAACCCAAGAACCTTGCAGGAGGAGCACCAGAAAACCCCGCTTCCACACCACCCCTGGTTACCATGGCGATTATCAGAGGACGATGGCAGAGATTTCAACTCAAGTATAAGATTGATTGTGTTATAAACAAGGACATGTTGCGCATGAGATACCAAAGGAGTGGCCAGAGGACAAAGTGAGCGGCCGTAAGAGCGAATGAACATTCATTCCTTAAGACCCACATTCGCTTATAGCCTCTTACAATATTTAGGATTTATTTTATATGCTGACGTGATGCTTGACTTCCTGGAAACCAATGTTGAAAATATATTATTATGTTTATCAAGTATTACAATTCTACATTTGTTTTTTAACAATTCTCTCTCGGTTGATAAAATTATTTGAATACACTTAAAATGTGATCTCCTGCTTGACATTGACTTGATAATGGTCTTTCCCAAATATTATTATTATTAATATTATTATATTGCATACGTAGAATGTTTTAAACTTTTTGACAGTAACACAACACAGTATGACCATTTGTTATTCACTGTATCACAAGATCTGGATGACAGGCAGGATATCTGTGTCACCTGTTTACATGCAGATTATCTTAATTATATATTACGTGCGCACTAAAGACAAGTCATTGTTGTTTTAGTAATTTATATAATGAGACTTCAGACTAGAGCATTTTGTGGCACGCCTACCAAACACACACACACAGAAACAAACGCACACATCTAGCTTACTCTAATAATTTGTTTAAGATGATCCAACAGGCTTCCAAAGTATCTCGTTTGTGATAAAAGCCTAACATCTCTGAAGCCTGTGGCTAGCCATTCTGTTTACAAAGTCAACAGGCATGACTCAATGCGGTTATTGCATAATACAGTATATGCGTGTGTATTGAACGCAAGGTGTATTTCCAATAATGGGATTGAAAACCGCAATTAGCAATTGTGTAAAAGGTTACCGTTGATATTGCACCGCTAAGGCACCGGTTGGTGACCTTATTGTGGGCCGACATCAGAGCATCAATATCTTCCTCCCCGTTTTCATCAGAAAACTCCTGCAGAGAATAGTATTAATCAAAATGGAGGACCGGGCATTCAAGCTTACTCAGAACTAGCACTGTGCTTGAACTCTCAGTAAACATTTCCATGTGGGTGCATGTGTCCATTTCCCCTTAATTCAATGAGACAGGTCAGGATGGAGAGCATACTAATTTGATTACTTTCTCATTACACACCACGCCACAAAGTCCTTGAGCATTCAGGGAACTTGCAGATTACGGTACAGTAGTGTCTAAACGGGCTGTAGTTGTGTGTAGAGCAGCTTGAAAGTCAATGTAAACAAACAATGAGTAAATATAGCGACATCCTCCACCTGTTCCATCGCCAGCCTTCTGAGAACTGAAGCGAGTCAAGAACTAAACCTTACTATACGGTGCATCTAGCTCAGTGTGATGGGATAATTAGCCCTCTGCTCTCAGCCTGCATGTGGATGGGAATCTATAGATTGCAAGGGTTGTTGGGTAAAACACACGAGCACTGGCCCGCGCACGCACGCACATACACAGGAGCACGCACACACACACACACACACACACACACACACACACACACACACACTAAAGATCAGATAAGTCTCCATGGAAACAAACAACATTCTGGAGCGTAGCCTCTGATGTGATTGTGGTCTGTGGTAGGAGGACTGAAAAAATATAATAATAGGAATAATGATAATAATAAAATCATCATATTAATTTATATCGTGTAAATAAAATCCACATTCATTTATATAATGAGTGCTTCCATAGCATAAAGTAAAAGCACAACACTACTTTGTAGCAATGGTTCTGAGTGGGTCACTTTCTTGTTACAGACTCACAGGCCCTCGTTTACCAGTGTTCCGTAGAAACCAGGACATACCTGAGAGCAATCAACTCACCTCAGGGCTCACGTGTGATTCATGGAACGATCATATTTCTCGCCAATTACAGCGTTAGAATGATCGGCGTTGACCAATGTGGCAGCGGACAGACAGATATCTGTTTCATTAACCAGGGCCATTGAGCTGAAGAAAGATCTGTGCCATCCACCACTTGATGTCAGTGAGGATTTATCTGCTACATTATCTACTATAAACAGCCTGGCTGTCTGGGTACTCATTATCTCTGTCATCACCATAGCAATGGAAATAGACATCTAACACTAACTCTGTGTGAGACCAATATGAGACCCAATAAAGACCAACAAGAGATTTATAGTGTGTTTAGCATACGGGCTGTTCAGAGGCCGCGCTAAGGGGTCTCACCGATTCGTTGAGGCCAGGGACGGAGCGGCTTCGGAGGCTCAAGGCTTCGTCGCTGAGCTCTGATCCCGGGACGGAAAGGTCCATCTCAGAACGACTGTATTCTGGCACGAAACGTTTGAGGAGAAAGAGGGTGCAAGAGGGGTTGGGGAGTTCAGAACATGGAGTTCTACCTCGTTCGCACAGACGACAAACTAGGGAGACAAAGCGATTGTGCCTGCCATTCATTCTCAATGAGAGATAGCGATTTACAGCTGTGGTCAACCAGGCGGGGCGAATATAAACTAGAGGTGTATTTTATATAAATACTGAGCGAGGCAACACCGCGAGAACCAAAGTATGTCTCCCTCATTTGTGGTCCGTGTGAATGCAGGGTTACAGGATGTCTGACATACTAAGAACACCAACGCTGCACCAAGCTCAACAAGGATGTAATGGTAGCACTCTGTCTCTGCGAGTAATATTAGCTAGCATTGCCTCTGCGTGTGACATTAGCTAGCATTGCCTCTTCGTGTGACATTAGCTAGCATTGCTTCTTCGTGTGACATTAGCTAGCATTGCATCTGCGTGTGACATTAGCTAGCATTGCTTATGCGTGTGACATTAGCTAGCATTGCTTCTGCATGTGACATTAGCTAGCATTGCTTCTGAGTGTGACATTAGCTAGCATTGCATCTGAGTGTGACATTAGCTAGCATTGCCTCTGCGTGTGACATTAGCTAGCATTGCCTCTGCGTGTGACATTAGCTAGCATTGCATCTGCATGTAACATTAGCTAGCATTGCATCTGCGTGTGACATTAGCTAGCATTGCCTTTGCGTGTGACATTAGTTAGCATTGCATCTGCGTGTAACATTAGCTAGCATTGCCTCTGCGTGTGACATTAGCTAGCATTGCATCTGCGTGTGACATTAGCTAGCATTACCTCTGCGTGTGACATTAGCTAGCATTGCTTCTGAGTGTGACATTAGCTAGCATTGCCTCTGCGTGTGACATTAGCTAGCATTGCTTCTGAGTGTGACATTAGCTAGCATTTCTTCGTAGAGCGCTTTCACACCTGGTAGTGCCACTCGGGCAGCTCCAATGACTACTTAAATGGAGCAGTTATAACTACATTTTAATGTATGCCTTACAGCCATATGCTTCCATGACAGCCAACTGTTACTGAAAGAGCAGCAGCAATATGAATGAGAAAGTGGAGAGCAAACAGACAGTGAGGGAAAGAAATGAGGTGACATCTTCCTTCAGAAACAGCACCATGTTCAAAGGTGCAGTTTGGCTCTTAAACGGTACATCACGTCCAATCTGAGTTTAATCCACAATCTTAGTCACATTGACTTCCCCTGACATGAACCTGTTTAGAATCACTGACCAGCAGGCATTTGTTATCTCTCTGTCTTTCTGCAAAGCTATGAATTCATTGCTGCACCTCTGTTGACGAGGAAGTCAGCAATTCTAATCCAATAGACCTTTTGTCAAAGTGGGTGGGTATCTATTGACGGTCCGCTATATTCCTATTCTATGTGTGCGCTGGCAGAAGGTCTGGTGTTCATCCTTGGCTCTGTTAATGGAAAAAGAAGCGGTGCAGACCGCACCACACAACACTATTCCAGTCTTGGCAATGCAGATGCAATGCAGGGGGGCGGAGCTTCTGAGGGAGCACTGAAAGGGGCGGGGCCGGGGGGGCGGGGATAGGCGGGGGCTGTATTTGTTTGGCTGCTGAGTTCACACGTCAACAATCGTTCTCCTGCATCGCTGACTACCCCTTTAAGTGTGCTGGGAAGTGTCGGACCGAAGTCGGCACCATTACCACCGGTATGAAAAGAAGACAGCCCCGTTTGGGTTGTTGTCATGGCGATACCTGATGAGCCGGAGGCCCTGGACACGGCGATGGTGGGTGCGTGGGGTTCCGTGCCCCAGTGGTCCCCGGAGGTCGTCTTCTCGCCCACACTGTCGCCGGAGCGGAAACTGGCCACGCTCTCTGCCCCGTCCGGCTGGGAGCACAAAGGCACAACGTCAAACGCTCCTCGACTATGAATGATGAGGCCCTCATGAGAGGACGTGCGTTAGGATTGTCTGTGTGTTTGCTTCTGCAAGAGTGTGCTCATGTCCATGTGTGCTTTTGTGCGTTTACATTTTCATTATGTACGAATGTGTGCGTGTGTGCGTGTGCATGTGCTGTATGTATGATTCAGTAAGTGTGTGCATGTGTGTGCTTTGTGCGTTTACATTTTCATTATGTACGAATGTGTGCGTGCGTGCGTGTGTTTGTGGATCAGTGTGTGTGTGTGTGTGTGTGTGTGCACATGTGTGTGCGCGTGTGCGTGTGCTGTATGTATGATTTAGTAAGTGTGTGCATGTCCATGTGTGCTTTGTGCGTTTACATTTTCTTGATGTATGAATATGTGAGTGTGTGTGTGTATCTGCATCTGCGTGTGTGTGACCAGTTGCTGACCCTGACCCTCCTGCTGTTGCTGGCCGTAGAGGTCCTCTCTGGGGTCTGGCATCGCAGGTTATTGGGCACCGTGGGCAAACCGGAGGGCTCTACAGCTACAGCACTGCCCCTAGCAGAACCAACATCAACCACTTAGAATGGCTGCTGAATGTGAATCACCCCTTTAAACAGAGCTTACTTCACTACTTTTAAGCTAACATATTTATGTTAGTATTGCACTAGTCTCAGCCTCTTCCGTTCATTAGCATTGTGTCACACAAGTGACTCGTGCTGAACATCTGATACATAGACCCCTGTAAGCATGTCAGCACTATCAGGAAGTGGGGAAGTAGATTTTCACTGTCACTCACAAGACTGTATATGTATTTCTGGCACAATGCTAGTGCAGTGGTTATTTACTCACTGTAATTTCAGTCTATCAGTATATTTTAACATTACATTACATACATACATACATACATACATACATATATATATATATATATATATAAATTAGGGCTGTCCTGAATACCATTTTACAGGTTTCAAATACTTGAAGGTATTTCCAAACGAGTATTTCAATCCTCTTTCTCAAAAGCACCATTAAAAACACTATAACTATAATTAAGAAGTATAAGTAATCTTCGATTCCTAGCTTTAGTGAGCACACATGTAAACATAGCCATGCGCTCAAACCTCCTGTATTAGTCAGTAAGAGTGTGTGTTGAATGAACGCTAGTGGCTTATACACAGCCCTGGCTCTGTAAATGGGAACACAGATAAAGTGGTGCAGAGCAGAGCGGAGCTTCTAAGGGAGCACCCTGTTGCATTGACGGGAGAGGTGTTTTTGCTTTGATCGAGTTTAAATCCTTCTCCAGAATGACGACACCTTTAATATTCTGGTTTTCATCACTAGCTAGAGTCATAAATGATGGCGTGTCAAGACACCATGTTAAGCAAGAGGGTGGCATGGCTGCAGACCACCTGTATGACCGAGGGGAAGGCTTGGCACGGCCGCTGCGGGCGCTGTCTGCATCCGAGTGAACGCTGGCCCCATCGGCCCCATCCTCTGGCTTCAGGCTGGGCCCCTTGGCCCGCTTATCCATCTTCAGCCTGCCACACACACGCATGCATGCACACATACAGCACACGCATGCACGCATACACATGCGCGCACACACACACACACACACACACACACACACACACACACACACACACACACACAGAAACACTCAGATGTTCTAGCAACCATACAGGAAATGCTCTGTCTCGCACATCATTCCGCTACATTACATTGTTTCAGCTCTCCGGGTGAGTTTGGAGTAATCGCCCTTATTTATTCTGCACAGTCTGGAATAAAATAAACGGCGATGTTTATCAGAGCTGAACTGCACATTTCTCTGGAGTCTTGAGAGATGTGTTTGCCCATATGTCTGCACTGTTGGCATCCTGGAAAACACTGTGGCTTTCTTATGAAACCCAAAAAGACAATCAATTTAGGAATGAGTTGATATCACTCAGAAAAACAAAGAAATAAAGGAAATGGGGCTTAGCGGCACTCTGAGTCTAAAAGAACAGCGTGTCTTTCCTGCCAGCATTTTGAATTTCTATCAGGGATGATTTGAGGACACTCTGCGCGTCGTGCTAATCATTTATATTTCTCAACGTGGACTTAGAAATACAAAATGTTTCACCCTTTCCTGGCTCCATTCACAAGGTTCTGTATTGCACTTCTGTTGGATCTTGGCGTGGCGGCTCCTTCAGGTACAGGGAGGACTTGCTTTTCTTGAACTGGCAGGTTTTCTGGAGGCATCTTTTCTGTAGTTAGCATAGTAGCGATGTATCATATACTATAGTACATCCCATCACAGTACCTTATACCACAGCATAAACTGCATAGTACGTTATAATGATGTAAGAACAAGGACAAACAACATTTCCAAAACTCACTCCGTCCATTAGGACTGATTTTGAGAAAATTTTGTTTCTAGCCTTCTATTCAATGTCTATTACAGTATGAGAATTGACCACGGGCAACAGCGAGATGATGAGTTTTCATATGCAGATTATATAAGCCCTTGAAAGGCATAATATTGCTAGCCTGGTGTAACCAGACCAAAAATTCACTTTGGGAATAAGGTCTGGCCACACTCCATTGGGAAGTGTTAACAGTCGTTGCCTCCTACTGGTCATAAACCTCTGGTTAATATTTAAACTACTGGACAACATTTAACCGATCAGTGTTGCTACAACTGCTTCGATCGCCTCCTCAAGCTCTACCACCATTTTGAAACACATGCTTGACTTCAACGTCACCTCACTAACCCACTCTGATTGGTCTGCCAGCAGGGTGGCTGTGAAAACGCTAATGTGTTCAGTTACCAGACTATAATCTCAGCAAAACAATTGAGCTGAGAGCAACAGTCGGGCGGCGCCAGGCTATAAAATGGCACCCATAATTCAAAATTGACCAAATATTGACCAAGTGAGTTTCGTAACTGATGTGAGTGTCTCACCAGTGGGGCTGCTCAGGATGGTCTGCTTGACCACATCAATGCTGAGGGCAGTGCCCTGCTCAAAGCGCTTGGAGCGCTCTTCCAAGAACCACTCCCCTGTCACCACCTTCAGCTCACTGCCAAGCACAAGTCATGTTTTGAAGCTACTGATAGGGACGATGCATTACAACGCTGTGCCCGTTACAGAGCATGAAACTGATGTGTTGCACAGAGCTATTATAGCTATTGATCATTTGCAACATTTGTTGCCCCTTTGGTCAGGTTATCTTGTCAAAGAGATTTCAATATCAATATTTACCTTGTTAAATTAAGATGGATATACTGTATATATATATATACCTAAATATATAACATTCAGTATCATAAAACTATATATCACAAATATATACAGTATATACAATAAAATAAAACACCTATAGTACAATACACCAAAACACTTTGGTACTTAATGAACTGCCAAATGCCTAAATGAATAAACGTGTTTATGAACAGAAGAACTTGCATCAAAAGCACAAACAGAGCAGTGGGGATTTATTTACGGCCGGAAAGCAGTTGCCTGTGCAACGTGATCCCATCTTGTCACGCTTCCTTAGATAGCATCAATACATAAACATGTATTCTGTCATTATCAAGTCCTCACTGACTAACAGGGACTAATGTGTCATTATTCATTAGCCAATCGGACCCATCTGGGGTCTGATATAACTCTTAATGTACATGCGTGTGCGTGTGCGTGTGTGTGTGTTCACTTACGAGATCTTGGTACACACGCTGCATTTCCACTGCCGGCCTTGGGGGGACACCACGCAGCACTCGTTGCAGACGCGTTGCTGGCACTCCTGGCAGATGTCGCCCCGGTCAAATATCAGGCCGAACGTCTTCAGACAGCGGGCGCACTGGCGCTCCCCCGCCTCCTGGTGGCGACGGGATCCCTTTAGTTTGATCTCGAGCAACTCGTTCTTCAACTTCCTGTTGAGTACCAAAGGCGGAGGGATATTTAAGTCCAACTCCTACCGCAGTGGTTTACCAAGTGTGGGCACTAGCCTAGCGTGTCCCTTTGTGAATAGGGACACGCGCCACTGGGGATTGTTTACAGTTCTTGCCTCCTCCCTGGCGTAGACGTTGGGTTCATTTTGAAACCAGGAGCCTTTAACCACTGTTTATAATAATAATAATAATAATAATAATAATAACAACAACATACATTATAGGCCCCAATAACGCTTTACACAGACTACAGCAAATAAAAGGTCATTCTATGCTGAATGCCTTGGTGAAGAGGTGGGTTTTTAGTAAAGTGTTGTATTGCTTCATCTAGCTCTACCACCATTTCCAGTCAAACATTGCACTTCAACATCAACTACCGAAATGGTAGTGTATGGTGTGTGTTGTCATTCTCTGCTCAGGACACAATTATTCCACTATATCTTTACATATACTATAGTTATATCGTTAAAATATTGCATACAGGACCCATAACTGCAATTTATCTTATATATAGTTTTCAAAAATTTGCATAGATTTTCCAATTCCTCCAACTTCTGTTTGAGGGTCGTTGCTCGTTTACACATTGACTTACCGTATCCTCTTCTCCTCTCGTTTCCTCAGCTTCTCATCTTTCTGCAGCACCTTCAAGATCATCTCCCGTTCATTCTCCAGCAGAAAAGAGAGGTTCAGATCCTCCCCATCCCCGTCCCTCTCCATCTCCTCAGCCCGTCTCCAACCAACTGTTCCAAGCAGCCAAACGAAGAGTGGGGGGGGGACGGTTTGTTATGAGGCGAGGTCACATGTAGGCCGCCGCGAGACAAACTACAGCGCCCCCCTTAGGACGTGTCACGCTGTTCTGTCATCGTGGACACAGTCCAAGCTCGTCCCTCTGAGTCGTGACCACCGGATCCCTCCAGTGTTTCTATTCTGATTGCAGGAGTTTGTCTGCTGTGGCGGCGAGGAAATTACATCCGACACTTCCCTTCTCCTCTCCTCAGGAAACCTAAATCAGATATGCTGCATGAGGGAAACACAGAGGGGCAACCGCTGGATAAGCCTGACTTTGCAGTAGAAGAGCTCATGGTTGACATGCTTGTCTAATGCACACAGTGTTTCCGTTCTCATCAACCACACACACACGCGGCACACTGACTTGTCAAGATTACAGGAGCAGCGTTTTTCCGGTAAACATTTGACAGTATCAGCTTCAGAGCTGCCCGGCTAATCTCCAAGACTCCACGACAGCTACAGTACATTTATCCATATGGCCAGCTCTAAATTAGCCAATATTTAAGCTTTATCCTTGGAAGACATCCAGGACACGAGTGAGCCAAACACTTCACACACACGCACACTTTTGTATTGTTAATTATTTTGACCATGTCCTCCCAGGTGATAAATGATTCCCGAGGGTATGTGGTATTTAGCAGCGGAGATGCCAGTCAAAGCCTGCTGTGATGCAGTAAGGGACTACTAACTAGTTTTCACGCTGGCCATCGCTGTCACGATAGCTGAAGGATTTTATGTGGCAAGCTAAATGAAATGCAGAGAGATGACTAAAGTAGCCTGTTGCGACAACAGGGCACTTAATTAACCTCTCGCCGTGGTATGCCTCTCAGGAAACACGAACAGCTGAACAATGGATTCATGCTTCCATGTAGAAAGTAAATATATTTCCAATATATCGGAAATGTTTTTACCCAGCAGCAGAAATATACTGACAATATTAGTTTTGTATACTGTAGGCTGGAGGCTACATATACTTCTACTGCACATTAAGAGAAATGTAAATAATCTGATCATTACAGTAAAAGACCATTTTGAATAAGAAAGCACGCACAATGTAATCTTCGACTGCACTTTGCGGTTTGATTAAGTGAAAGTGACCAACACAGTCGCGTAATCAACCACATCATGTTTTTATTTCTATTTTTAGTTTCCTGTGAACATGCCTAGTTAGCACAGCAATTATCATGCAGGATCTGACTACCTGCTCTCAAGCATCTTCCTGCCGGGGTAAATGGCATGCTGATAAAGCCATACTACCAAGGGAGAAAAAGACTCAAAGCTGTGGTGAGTGAGATGGGGAAGGAGAAGGGGGGGGGAGGATGTGCGGGGGAGCGACTGATTATGAAGACTGAAGGAGGGATTATTCAGGACACCAGCCAGACTAAACGAGAAGTGGCAGCATGAAATGGTGGACGGGAGTAAAATGCGTGGATTTATTCATGGGCTGGGAGAGGCAGAGGGAACAGCAGGGAGGCAGGGGAGAAGTGACGGGCGGTGGGGTAATTGGTCTTTAACAAGGAGGGTATGAACAAGGTGAGGAGACTTCATTTTGACGTCTCAGGAACATCGAGGATAAGATTACAATGATCCACACTATGGCCGTGAAGTAATCAAACATCACAATCAAAATTTAAGTTCGAGGAGACACGAGACAAATACGGGCCATACATTATGCGCCCGCCACCTGTAAACAAACTTGGGATGAGGCAGAGATACAGGGGACATAAGAATACTGTAGGTGTCAATGAATGGCGAGAATACATTTTTATGAGGCCATGCGCGCCTCTTCTTAGCTTCAGAACTTCCCTTGTCATTCCATCAGTGTTCCTATCATTCCCGCCTTCGATCCCCCCCCCCCCCCCCACTTGCAGCAGAAGACACGACAGGATGTCGGCAAAGTATCACTGCAGCTGAGCAATAGTTATAAACAAGGCAATGGCTTTACACAGAATGTAGATCCTTGGTTCTACTCAACCTGACATTGGTGGATGGCCACCGGAGCAGAATGTTCATCACGAGAAGAGATTTAAATTGTTCTTCAATTGTTTACCGTCTTCTGTTGGGAGAGCTGTTAGCAGCCGTCTTGCATTTACTTCCTCTTTCTAAGTGCCTGAAACTTTATAAAGTAAATAGCCATTGTACACACAGACGGGACTGGGAGTGATCTTCAAACAAACATACAGGCTGGAGTGGAAAGTACATTAAAGTGACCTGCATTCACGGAACAGCTTCAGCAAACACAATACAGGACGCTCACATTCATTGGACAGGAATAAGAATTAGTCAGTATACAAGGTCGTACACTTTTTTAACTGAAATGACACACAAAACAAAATAAAACAATATTTTTTAAATGTGCTGTTACCTCAAATACAGTAATTTTCACTGTATAGCTGTTAACTCTATTCACACAGAAAAAATATAATAATAATAATAATAATAATAATAATAATAATAATAATGACGAGCACAACGTTATCAGTCAGAGCACATGCCAGAATGTTTGGTGGGATTTCCAGTGGATATTAAATTTGACACAATCTGGCAACTGAGCCGTATCATATGATGTAGACACACATGACTAATACACATGGTCAACATCACAAGGAAAGCATGTCCACAAATCCACCCTGCTGCGTGAGCAAAACATTCTCTTTTATCTCTGCGTTCCACTAGTGCGTCACCGAGGGCGTGGCGTTCAGAGATTGCCCACCCTGAGCACACATTCTCACCGCAGCTCCCTCTGCCCTCAGCAAACAGCGCAGTGGGGAGATGTTTAAAGCTCGGCCTCAGTGAACGCTCAGCGACTTCAAGAGAGGCCCCTTGGGTTTGTAGTGTCCACAGTGTACTGGCAGTACACCGGCACACAGACACAGCTCCATGAACCACCTCTAGTGATGTCTATTATCACTACAATGAATGTGAATGGTGAATGTCTTTAATATTTTAGTCGTATACCAAGCAAACTTCTATTTTGATTGTGACCAAGCCTTAAAATCTAAAAATCTTTAAATCTCCATTAAGGATTTCCTTCTACTCTGTCTGCCTGGTATGACAACAGGTGAACTACACAAAGCCCTTTGGCTGGGTTTCATTTAGGTGTACATCGAGTATTTCCTGCAGGTGTCCAGGCACTGTGACAGGAACATCAATCTCACAGTTACTCACCACAGGTGAGTGTGAAAATGGCCAGGGCTCCATTTGGCAGAGCAGCAAAGGATGCACATATGGCCATAATATGACAAAATGATTCAGACCACAGTTAAAACACGTTGTCAGCCAGAACATATGTACTGCAGTCAGCAGGCCTCTAGGAGCTTTGGAATAATAATAATAATAATAATAATAATAATAATAACCACAGGAATGAATCTATATGCAACAGCAAAACTAGATATTTGCATGTGATGAGAAGGAATTGTCTTTACGCTATTAGCTCTGATCACTTTCACATCGTTTTCTCATCGCTTTATGCAATTCTTAACTCCACCTGTCACAGTATAGCCTGCATACACACCAATTATCATGTATATAATATTACACTGACTTGCTGTAACAGTACGTTTACTGTTATGAGAGAGAGAGAGAGCGAATGACAAGTTACTGAGGGAGAGAGAATGGTAAACTGCAGAATGAAAGTTGGAGTTATTGTGGAGAAATGTGGGTCATGTGTTGGCCATTTCCAATTGAGAAGTCTCTTGCTCCAGAAATGCCTCATTATTTCAGCCAAGATGAGTATAGATCTCTGACTTTAGAGCTCACCCTCTTGCGTTTGGGGACCAGACATCGTCTCACTCCCAATACAAAATACTGTAGCTCTGCCTGCCCCCTTGTATTAACAGAATTATCATATCCAGAGAGGCAAATATTTTTACTCTTAGTAAATTTCCCTTAGGATACCTATGGAAGCTATAGGTTACAATACCCACTGGGCTTGCTGAAAGAAGCAGCTGTACATTAATAAATGATTCAAAACCGCCTTCTCATGCCTATAATGTACATGCCTGACTGCTCTATAAACAATAGGTAAGGTAAGGTATACTTAATTTTTCTTAGTAATGTGCTTAGCATAAACTCTGTAAAGTTTCTGTTGACGTCTGTGACATCCTATCTATCATGTAGGACAGATAGGGAACTTAGAAGGCTGCAATGAGTAGTACATGGAAATGTACCACCTCTTATGTAATTATTAGTCTCAATTATAGCATTAGTCCTACATAGGAAATTCACTGAAATGTTGCCTCCTGAATCATTAATCATTAGTCACTTGTAAATAGAAGTCAACGATAGACATACATGCACAACGACAAGGCAAGTACATAATACAACTTTAAAGTATATTAATTATTTATTGACCAGTCATTAAAATTACTGGTATACTGCCTCAAATGAAAGCAGCAAACTGGAAAGCAGAGCAGCATCTCCATAAAACGTTAAGTGTTAAATGGCTAGAGAGAGCTTCAGGGAAATAACTGTAAATATTATGGTGAGCAGGACAGAATAGACCATGACTAATATGACTGCTGAATAGACTAAATTCTTCTTCTTCTAACATGGTGGAACACAAGAAGCCAGACATGTGTCCTTACATATGTGGTCTAGATGAAGTTGCATATCGTTGTATAGGGGTTGTATATGGGAGGCAAATAGTCCAGCTAGCTAGCTAGCTAGCTCTCTGACACCTAATGACCTCCACATTGGTACATGAACACACAAGACAGTTTTGAGCCATTTGGCGTTCCTCGAAGCTCAATAAGTAAAAACAGGCGATTCAGCTGTGAGGGATTTAGATCCCATACGGATGTCACAAGGTCATACGATAACTCTCACTTAAATCTCTGCTTTATACGCTATCGTTGCTTGCAGGAGATGAACCGAAACGGAAATGACTCCACTATCTCAAGCTGCATTATCTAGCAGCGTGATGGTCCCTTCCCTCTGGAAGGTATGCACGTGACCTGCTGTGCACAGCAAGGTAAGATCGATAGACAGCCATCATCTCTCTCTCTCTCTCTCATCCCGTAACACCAACAGCCTCAAGGCAGATAGCAGATCTGAACTGCTTCTTCCCTGCCTGGAAACATGTCATAGTTTCCTGACCGTCAATCAAAAACTCCTTTCACTACACTCTTAAACGATTCAAACTACTTTGTGCAATTTGAAATAATAACATAATAAGTTAATGTTTTATCGTAAAGTAATATATTGATATAGGTTTTGTGAGACGTTTGAAAAAGGAGATAAATACATTTACATTTGAATAAAAATGGCAAAATGTGAATATGAACAATGGTTTGCCTTTAGCCATGTGGGCAATGGAAAGGGCGGGCATCGATCTTAAATCGGAGTTACTGTAAGCATAGCTTTAACAGAGCAGACTGATAACCTAATCTAATCTGTGCATAGTGTCCTAGGAAACACTGAGTGGCTGGTGAACGCTCTTCATCCTCAAGCTCTCACAGGGAAGCCAAAACATGTACAGCAGCTTCTTTCAAGACCGCCCTCCAATTTCCGACAACTGGTTGTGAGATCCACTCACAAAGCACATTAATATCCTGACCTTACAACAACGGAGACCACATGTCGCAGAGCCATTTCTGCCCTCGGCCGCCCTCTGCAGAAATAGCCCCTCATGCTGTCAGCCATCCACGGCCTCCCACAGGGCTCAGCAAAGCAGATAATGGGAAAAATACATACCGCGCCAGCGAGAGGTGACTCAGTCTGAGATCTTTTCTGGAACCTACAGTACAGTGTCACCTGCCTCTTCGTGGTCCACAATCACTGACCAGTGATTAGTTTGATTAGATCAGTTAGTTCTGCCAATGCGTACAGGCTGCTGGTAAAAGCATTAGTAGCTCGTCATGTGCATGGATATATTATGCCCATGTACTCCTTGTTGTCCCTAATACACGGCTCCAAAATAAGGGCGATCGAGCCTTCTCATTCGCAGCCCAGAGACTGTGGAATTAACTTTCTGTTCTTAAATCACAACTTAAAACTCACATTCACTCCTTGGCTTTTAAACTTGTTTGAGAGTTGTTATTTTAAGGTCATATTTGTTTTAAGGATTGTTTAATTAATCTAGTGTTTACATTTCTACTCATGCAGCACGTTGATCAACCTATTGGTTTTAATTGTGCTTTATAATTGAAGTTGGATTGGACTGGATGTACACAGAAAGGGTCACACGCGCTACAGAGTAGAAGGCTGAAGAACGGAAGGAACATTGCTCCTAATTATGTTACAGTTTTTAAAGTATGTATATTTGATCATGTCTGCCACTAACATATCTCACTAAGCACCTGTATCTCAGACAAAAACAAATGCTTTGTGTCACACACACACACACACACACACACATGTACGGGCAGCCAGACTAGGAGCTTGGATTCTCTTCTTCTTCATCTTCAGAATGTAAATACTCCACTATATATTTACACAGAAAATAGCTGTTTGCAGCTATATTGATGTATAAAATAGGGATGGCACGATCCAAGTTTGTCAGTGCCGATACCAATACCTGCCGATCCGATTCCAGTGTTAAATTATATGTAAGCTGTATTCCTCACTGTGACTGAGGAAGAGACTGGGTTTTTTGTAAGGAACCATCAGGCTTGAACATTGCTTTCCTTACTCATAAAACATAATGTAACATGGGCTATGAATATAAGGAAATTTAAGTTATTTAAGCAGCTATTTAAGCCAGTATTGGACAGATTTTCCATCTCAGTATCGTACCTGTGCCGCCATGCCTAGTTTTAAACAGTAAATACCTTTAACAATCAGTTACCAGAATTTTGTTTTAACACTACTTTACACTACACTAGCCTTGCTACTGTTTTGCATTTCATACAGAAACATACATACATTTTAATAATACAAAAACATGATGCCAGAGATGCAACTTGTAAAGGGAGAAAGCAATCAAATACCTGCTGGCTGCTGTAATTAAATAACACATAGCATGGCATATAAATAGTACTATTTTTCCAAACTTGCATGATAATTGCAAAACCGTAAGTCATAAGCACATATCTAGATGTGAAGTCAAGGAGTAAGTGAGGTCCTTCCGCATGTTTAAAACTAATATGTTACAGATGTTTTGATTAAAGTGTTGCTTCAGCTGAGGGAAGTCTTTGCCCAAAGCTTCTATTGTGGTTTATACTTGGTTTAATACTTCAGTTTTCCCAATACACTCTCCAATTAGCTTTGTTGACAACTAATCTTGCTCATAATTTATTGTATAATAAAAGCATTGCGGTGGTGTGTGACATTGACAGAGTGCTGCTATTCACTAAAGAGCATGCCTAATAAGCGATAGTTAATTGCCAAACATTGAATGACACCAGCCATTCCCTGGTATGTCAGTTCAGTACTAGTGAAATGAAGATTTAGCAATTTTTCCAATTCTTCTGCATTTCTTTCTGAAGAAAGCAAAGACTGTTTTGACCCAGTTTTCTAAAACGCATTTAGCTCATCTCCTGGGCCCTGTGTTTGGTTTACTACACGACACCATTCAAGTTCAGGATAGCTTTTATGAGCCTAGCCAAGTGTGGGAGGGACGTTTGCTGGATAAACATGATAAATTCAAAGATAAATTAAAAGATATTTAGCGGTAAGTGTGTTTCTCACAAGAAAAAAGCCTCTAAGATTTTGTCTTTGTGCCAGAGGCTATTCAAAATTGATTCATATTCATTAATCATGTTGTTTGACAGCAAATGGTTACAAACTAGATTTAATACATCACTGATGGGAATACCGGAGTGCCTGTAAAATATTCACTACAGTAATAAAACATGAATTGACGTATGTCTCTTTTCTTATTCATTGATGCATCACTCATGAAAAGGCAAGGACCTTGGGTTCATCTGTGCTTAGTGCTTATAGAACAAGAGATGAGAGGAAAGAGCTTCTGGCCAGATCTCATTAACCCAATTTTGGTGTGCTGTCCTGATCCACAAAGATAAATGCTAGGTCTGTAAACAGCATCCTTCTCTTTTCACCAGCCTGGCTTAGTATTTCATAAAATCATTTATGATCTATCGCAGGCTGTCATCTAGAATGTAATGCATTTCCTATTATCAAGGCAGATAGGTAGTAGGATTAATGGAAAGTTAACTGAGTCTTTGTTTTAGGAATCATTTAATAATTTCTCCCACAGAGCATGGTGACTGTGGTCGGTTGTAGCTAGTGATGTGTACCTGGACCAGACAGTATAGTTAGAGGGTATAGTCTAGAGCATCTCAAACGTTCTCACCCATGGCACCCAAAAATAATGCTAAATGGGCTCATTTATATAGCGCTTTTATCCAAAGCGCTTTACAGTATTTTGCCTGACATTCACACACACATTTATACACCAATGGTGATCGCTGCCATGCAAGGTGCGACCAACCACCAGGAGCAGTAAGGGGTTAAGCATCTTGCTCAAGGATGCTTGGGCTACCAACCTTCCGGCTGGTAGCCCAACACCCAGACCACTAGACCATCCTGTCCCCCTAATAAATAAATAACTCATTGTGCATGCATGTGTTTGTGTGCAATGCATCAGCATACAAACATAGCTTACATAAAGCCTTAAACAGCATGAAAACAGTGTAAAAAACAAATCAGGATTATGAATACAACACAAAAAAAATTCTGAAAACATTATCCCGGCCCCCCTAAAGCCAACATCCAACCCCTCAGGTTTCCGCAGCTGAAAGAACACTGTACACCACCCTGCCACAATTTCTCTCGCCTTCCCTCTCTATCTCTTCTTCTCATCATTCGATTCTCCTTTCGCCTCTCTCCCGCCCTTCACTGGCCTTGCATGATCCCATCGGTTCCAGCGTTCTCTTGTCACACGTGGTCCTGAGTGCTGCCGCGGTCTGACCTTTAACCTAACCAGGCACCCCCTTCACCTGAGGTGCGTTAATTATTAACAAACGTTCGTGGCGAACATGTTTGCTCTGAACTTGAATTTTGAGAGTTTTATGTAAACGTTCCAAAAATGTTAGATTTAAACTGACACGCTGCATCCTGAGTCAATGTGTGGTCGTCGAGAACTACCTCCTCGATGACACACGCTTGTGTTTGCAAACGTTCGCGGCAATTACAATGCAAACGTATAACTGCTTGAATATGTTCGCAAACATTCGCAATGTTCTGCAGTATTGGCAAATGGTGGCGAACGTTTGTGACGAACATGTTTGCTTTGAACTTGAATTTTGAACGATTTGTGTAAAAATGCCTGAAATCTTAGATTTAAACGGTCACCCTTCGTCCAGCTTCAATGTGTGTTCCCCGAGAACTACCTCCTCATACCGTTTGCTTTTGTTCGCAAAGGTTCGCGGCTAACACAATGCAAACGCAAAACTCTTGAAATATGTTTGCAAACGTTCAAAGATCAACGTGTCAAAGATTTAACAAAACAGTGTATCCTTCGGTGCAACACAAATAACTAAAACATAAGATCATGTGCTAGGTGTACACACCTCTACCCCTCCCCCCATGCAATCCTAGGAGCACACCGTTCTCTGAACGGAAAGTGCCCATGCGTGGCAGAGGTTTGCAAGAGGAATGCTATAGGGCGGCACCATGCCCCACCACCGGCCAATCAATTACCTGGTCGAGTCACTCATTCCCCTATCTGCCGTGTCCAAATGACATTGCAGTCACAGGAAGGGGCATCCTCTGATGCACTGACTGTGGCTGTGGTGGCTGAATGGCGGCAGCACCTATCTGTGTGAGCCCACACAGGCCCACCGGCTGAATACCAAGCAGACACACTGCATGCATTTGGGCTGGATCGAGGTGGACGAGAGTGGGAGGGGGGGGGGGATGGATGCATCACTAAGTGATGGCGGGTTTCGGCTTACGG
>JAODLL010002006.1:0-12699 GCA_026546735.1 Forbesichthys agassizii
CCACTAAAATAAATAACTGCATTTTAACCTACGCATTATTGCGCATAAAATTATATGTGAGTCGGACTTATTAAAGCAAAAAAAAAAATCGAACATTTTAAAAATTTTTATATCAAATTATTGTAATTAATATCTGTTTGATACTAATTAATAGCTGTCAGATTGGTTTGATAACATTAACCGCAGTTGTATACTCTCTTCTGACAGTGGGGGTCCCACCTGTAGGTCTTGCCCTGCCTGGTGTTGAGGGGCACACAGCTCATTCCCAGGCCCAGGACGGGGTAGGGCATCACCACAGACAGCCCGTTCTCCGCCTTGATCTTCCTGCGGCCCCGGGTGGAGGGACCCCTGGGCCGGGCCTGGCTGCCCGGGGGTACGGTGTCCGGGGGCGGGGGGGGCTCTGACGCGGGGAGATTTCCCGTTCTGGATGCCAGCGCCACACCTGATTGGATGGACAGCATTCACTCTGACCTAGTTAAGTGTGTGTGTGTGCGTGTGTGTGCATGTGTGTATGCGGTATACATGTGACCACCCTACGTCATGTCTGTCTAGCCCATATGTGAGCCTATGGCTGTAAAGACACACTGAGTCATGTGACCAGAGGTCACCTGAGAGTTCATGTGTTCTGGAGGGCTGCTCCGTCATCTGACGCATCTGGTGCCACTCCTCCCACAGCTCCCGAGCTTTAGCCGCCGCCTTGGCCTCCGGGTTCCAGTTCACATCTCCCAGAATCCTCCCTGCCAGACAACCAGGTCACACAACACAGAACAATTGAGTGTCAGATAACCAGGCAGCCCAACCCAGAACATATCAGATAATATAAAGCTAAGATAAAAGCCTTTTGATCTGCATAAATGTTTATTAGGAAACTGCCAGTTTTATGAATATTCACTGTTGAATGAAACACTAAAGCTTCATTGTTCCATTCCCACCAGGTTAGCTATGTAAGTTGAGTCTAGCCGGTGTCGTTATTACACCATTTTCATACATATTTCTTATTTGAATATCTTTGTGTGAAATAAGGGTTTCTGGTTGTAGAAGTTATCGCTAATTTAATCATTTCTTTTGAGTGGCAGATAACAGAGATTAGAGCCATAACGAGCCTTTTGTTGCACCAGACACAACAGTCAATGGGCGTAACACACACACACACACACACACACACACACACAATCTGGATCCATTTTCCTGATCTACAAATTTGCTTTTTAAGCAGTTTTGAAGAGTAAAATTGGATAACAATAGCTATAATAGGCTGTTAGCGTTCTCTTACATCAATTCTGGGACACAGAGCTGGCTAACTGCGTCAAGACGCGCCTATATGACACAACAGGTGTATGGACTACATAACATGACCAGATGAAACAGTAAATGTGTAGTGAATACAGTGCATTCTGGTGCATGTGAGACGCATTGAACGGGTAACCTGAGACCAACGGTCACATAAGGAACTGAATATTGTAACAGCAG
Organism: Forbesichthys agassizii; assembly: GCA_026546735.1. Classification (NCBI taxonomy): domain Eukaryota; kingdom Metazoa; phylum Chordata; class Actinopteri; order Percopsiformes; family Amblyopsidae; genus Forbesichthys; species Forbesichthys agassizii. The sequence continues at coordinate 1,471 of JAODLL010002006.1, forward strand.
TAGAGGATAGAAGAGAACATATTCATATGTCAGTAGGTAGAGCTCCTCCCTATTACTCCCAATATTGGAAACATTTGTGGGCAAACAGAACAATGTGTTTGACTTTATAACTGAGCACAAATATCACCTTGCCACGTTTGTGCCACATACAGGTGTAAGATTTGTGCACACATTGAGTAAAAATGTGACAAAAGCAAAATGCGCCCAGAAACTGCTCCGATGGAGCTTGAGATCTCTGCCCACACCAGAGAGGTACAGAGACAAAAACGTGTCAAACGTGTTGTTAGCACACCAACGCTTTACGTCATGCTAAAATGAAGTAGTCCTTTACTCAGATTGTAGATTAGATAGTGGTTTGTGACAACAATACACGCTTTGTAAAAAAGGGAAACTAGGTAAAACATAAAAGCATGCCGTTTCTAAATAGTCCCACACACAATCGCATTATTCTATAGATATGAGTCTTTCAGCTTGTCGATTGACAAGGTGTAAAATGTATTCAACTGAACAAAACATCTCCTTTTTAATGACAATGCATTGTTGCTTTTGTAGAACTTGACTCTGAAGCTAGTGAATGCCCTGACATCCTAGTCCTTTATTCATCCTTTGGAATGAAAAGCTTGTAGAATATACTAGTATCAAGACATCGATAGAATGATACTTCTATTGGCATTCTCTATCTACAAAAGAACAGCGTCATTTTATACTTACAAGCAGTGATTAAGTGTGTGCTCCATAAACAGCAAGCATGTTAAATAATATGAATCTTTTCATTACAAAATAATTCTCAAACATCGATTTCAGGTTGTCATGAGTGGACTGTGAGGAATGTTTATCTGTCATAGCCAAACAATGCAGTTACTCCCGTGTGATGAACACACCGACTGTATGGAATGGCGCATCGCATAGTATTTTAGAAAAGGATATTCATCAACTGACTTCAGCTATGCTTCAAAGTAACAACTATAGGAAACTTTTAATGTAGAAATGTAGTAAAGTCAAGACGTTCAATATTTTAATGTACTGACGTCATACGTATCCAGTAATGTTAATAGTACAGTAATCTGACATTTTTGCTTTAGTACAGCTCTTTACATGTACTTAAAAGGTAACAGCTCTGCAAGCTGCCCTGGCTCTGCAAATAGGAACACAAACCAAATGGTGCAGACCGCACCACACCAATGTGTGTTCAATGTTGGGGAAGAAGGGGGGGGGCTTCTGAGGGAGCTTCCTATGGCATTTAAGGAAGAGGTGTGTTTGTTTAAATCCTCAAATATCAACTATATTTCTCCATCATCCCTGACCACCTGTAAGTACCCTAACCCTACCAGGTACACTGACCCTACCCATGATGCACCTGTCCTCAGGTACTTGGTTACTTGGCCACTACCCATGATGCACCTGTCCTCAGGTACTTGGTTACTTGGCCACTACCCATGATGCACCTGTCCTCAGGTACTTGGTTACATGGCCACTACCCATAATGCACCTGCGACGGAGCTGCATGCGGGGCGTGCGTGCAGGGCGATGTCTGGCCGCTGGCTGTGGCCGCCAGGTGCCGAGCGCCGGTCTACCCCGGGCTGTGCGGGGGGGGGCAGCGGGGGCTGATGGGAAGGTGGCCGGTTCTTCTCTGCTGCCAGCGGCTCCTTGGGGTTGGGAAACAAGACGTTATCAACCACGCTGCATGGTGGGGCTCTGGCGCCCTCTGGTGGACGCTGTGTGACAATGCACTCAGGGGACAGTGCTTTAAACTACATGCATGACAACTGGCTCAACAGAAGAAATGCTTCACTTATTTTGTTGCAGACACAGATAAGGGCATAACACCACTGTATTAAACGCTAGACATAAACGCCATGAACGCCTGCTGCAGGAGCCTGACCTGGTTGTGACGTACCTCAGCAGCCTGGGCGGGGACCCAGAAGTAGGGGTTGGAGCAGCGGGGTTCAGCCATCCTGAAAGCAGACACGTGGGCGGCTCAGCCCTCTGATAACCTGCCCTCCTCCTCCAGCGTGGACCAGGCTGGGCGCTAGTCTCCGGCCTCCACAGACTCACAGCATCAGCTGACAGCTAGCAACCACTAGAGGAAGCAACCAGAAGGCTCCAGTTACTCTGCAGGAGGTCTGGGACAAGCAGAAGGTCAAGGGTCATAACCCCACCCGACCCCACCTGACCTGTCCTTCTGGTATTATGTAGCGTACATTAGATCAGGTATGTTGTAAACGTGTAACGTTAGCCGATGACTTGCTGCTGTCATTATCCTAACAGGATGCTGGTTGCTACGACAACTGGTGTTTCATCTCTTCTACTACTGACTAATAACACTGTATACATGTAAATGTAGACTGGATTATACTCACAGGGGGGATACAAGCATTGTAAAGCAGGTGTCTGTTTAATGTGATGTGTTCAGGTACTGTATCTTAATAGCCTACTGTACAATATGGCTTGGAAAAACATGAGAGAGGGGGGGGGGAGGAATAGATAGGGAGAGAGAGAGATGATAGCTGCTATCAGAGAAAGCAGAACCTCAAGGGGCAGTTTGTGTAACCCAACTGCAACTGTTTCCTCTAGACAGTATTTATATTGTACAAGTTGGCAGAGACAGATCCTTCACTAGAGCTGCATGAAGTGATCGGGTCACTAGTACTATCTATCTACCCAACACACATTATGAAGCATGAGTGTTATGAATGACAATCCTGCACTATCCCCATAACAGTATTTTGTGACATGTAGGTTTGGCTTTTGCGACTACACTAATCTGTGAGATACGAAACACAAATATTGGAAGCACTACTCTGTACCTACAGGGGGTGGTGGGGGTGGGGTGGGGTGGGGGGGGGGGGGGTTCCCTTCACTGACCCCCCACTGGCCAAGTTCAATGCATCAAGCCAGCCAATAAATAAATGATATAACTTTTTTTTGTTTAAATGCAAACATTGTCATTAGAAAGAAATGCATATGCTTTTCAGCCTAAACTAAAATGTCACAATGTTCTTTTAGCCAAGATATAAAGTTCCCAAACCAGAAGAAGATATAACAATAAGATGTAACAATAGAGTAAACACATACTCATAGTTAATGCTGCCATACTGTTGATACATAAAGGTCGCGCTTGTGTGCGCAAGACATTCCATGCTTTCCATTCTCAGAGTTGGAGCATTTACAGACAAAAGGAAAAGGAAAATGGCAGCCCCTCTTATTATTATAAAAGGACAGGACGCCATATTCTGAAGACCCGAAATGTCTCGGCTATTATTCAACCTGAACGTGTTCACATTGACCCCGCTGCCTGCTGTGACGCCAGGTACTGCCGTAATGTAGGCTACCGACGATGTTTACTTTGAATCGCCCGGCGGGCGGGCAGCCACGCCACTGCCTGCAGCCGTGCCACACCAGCACGTTACTGGCTGGCACGCCGTGCCAGTACGTGCGAGTTAAACGTTACACTGTGGCACCGTGTAACGTTTAACTCGCACGTTATGACCGTCAAATATGACTGAAACCCACTTCGTATTTGGCCTGCTGCCCGCCCGCCGCGCGTTGCAGAAGAAGGGGGTAGGCGCCGTCTACATACCTGAGCCCAGGAGATCCGTGAGCGGTACTCCGCAGGAGAGGTTCGTCTTCTGCTGCTCGTTCTGCGGCCCAGACCTTCCGGGTCGCCTGCCGTTCACTTCTGGCGATGCAGCAGATAGCCGCTGTGTGTTCTGGCGTCTTCGCTACTGGACGTGACTGGATGTGAGACCAGACGACGTAGCAGCACATACGTGCTCAGAAATACATTACTGGCATAGACGTAGAATCTATGGTAGCCCATATAAACATTTTTAAAAAAAACACTAATTGGTATATTAACCAATTAAATGTATTATAATTTCTAAACAGAATATTGTTCCTCTGTGATCATTATGGGTCGCATGCGGAGACGTAGTTCGTATGAGTGACGTGATTGAGTCAGTATATTATTTTGTATTATGATATAATATAGGCAGGCCCACTACACGTTATACATCTTACATTACAGCCTGTGCAAATAACGTTAACTATGAATGCATTCAGAGAATGCGTTCATGTCAAGAGAACATTATAAGCACCGTTATTATAACGGTTTCCACATGTTGTCATCGGTCCCCGTTACATGAGCCTCTTCTCCCATGTGAATAACCTAGCTACAGCGCCCCCTAGTGAGCTAATACAGCATAGCAGCCCATATGCCTAATATCAGTAAAGAGAATTGGATTATGGGGGGTGCTGGATTCGGTTCACCTGACATGCCAGCTGGGTTGTGTACACAAAACTATGTGTAGAGCCGTCTAATATTAGCTAATATTAGCTATAGCTAATATTGATCCATAGAAACGCTAGGCTAGGCTAATATTGATCTATAGACATGCTAGGCTAGGATAATACTGATCCATAATTATATAATCCATGGATTATAACAGTTCATACTACCATACATATTCATTCGTGTATACATGTAAAATAATAACATATAAAAATCATAAAACTAGATATACACATATATACATATACACACATACATACATATATACATGTATACACACACACACATATACACATATTTAAAAATGTAATACAAAATACAAAAGACTATCACCTGACCAGTGCTGCTTATGAATGGTTTAATTGACTATCGGCTGACGGGACAAAGCTGTTTTTGTATCGATTAGTTTTGCATTTTGGTACTCTAAACCTTCATCCAGATGGGAGACACTGCATTTCGTTGTGCAGGGGGTGGGTGACATCTCTTAAAATGGACCCTGTGATTGGCTGTAACTGTCTGGTATACAGGGACCCTGGGCTAAGCTGAGACTCACCAACCAGCCTACTTGACCATTTCACAATTTGATTCAAACTGTTTTTAAAGATAGGTTTCCAAACCATGATGCCAAGGAAAAGGATAAAATAACGTCATCGTGGTTTTGTAAATGTTGAATTTAGACAGTTTCCTCAGACAAAACAAGCGCTGGTGACCCTTTTTACACACGGCTTGACAATCAGTTTAGAGTCGATAATTGTCCCAAGGTACTTGTAAGACGGCACACAATCCACTGTCTGACCCTCGATGGATGTGGCTTCATGTGTGTGGCTAGGCTAGGCTTATATTGATCCATAAAGACGCTAGGCTAGGCTAATATTGAACCATAGACATGCTAGGCTAGGCTAATATTGATCCATAGAAAATCTAAGCTAATATTGATCCATAGACATGCTAGGCTAGGCTAATATTGATCTATAGACATGCTAGGCTAGGCATATATTGATCCATAGAAACGCTAGGCTAGGCTAATATTGATCCACAGAAACGCTAGGCTAGGCTTATATTGATCCATAGACATGCTAAGCTAGGCTAATATTGATCCATAGAAACGCTAGGCTAGGCTAATATTGATCCATAGACATGCTAGGCTAGGCTAATATTGATCCATAGAAAATCTAAGCTAATATTGATCCATAGACATGCTAGGCTAGGCTAATATTGATCTATAGACATGCTAGGCTAGGCTAATATTGATCCATAGAAATGCTAGGTTAGGCTAATATTGATCCATAGAAACGCTAGGCTAGACTAATATTGATCCATAGACATGCTAGGCTAGACTAATATTTATCCATAGAAACGCTATGCTAGGCTAATATTGATCCATAGAAATGCTAGGTTAGGCTAATATTGATCCATAGAAACGCTAGGCTAGGCTAATATTGATCTATAGACATGCTAGGCTAGGCTAATATTGATCCATAGAAACGCTAGGCTAGGCTAATATTGATCCATAGAAACGCTAGGCTAATATTGATCCATAGACATGCTAGGCTAATATTGATCCATATAAATGCTAGGCTAGGCTAATATTGATCCCCCCTATATTGATACACCCTCCTTCCTCAGTGCTCAGACATCTTGCTTAGGATGCTTTCAGGTAGTCTGGCTTGTCGGGGATCGAACCTACAACCTTCTTGCTGGGAGGGAACCACACAGACCCCTAACTGGACCACCCCTCCCCCCCTTCTCTCCAGGTTCTTTGGTGGTGTTGTGGGCGTCCCAGCTCTTCCCTGGCAGTGACATCATCACCCTGCGCCTCCTGCTGTTCCTCGGCCACACCTACGGCCTGGCGCTGCTGCTCAACGCACCCCTCGTTGCCGTAGAGACCGCCGCCAGGCTGCTAGTGGAGGAGGAGGAGCCAGTGGAGGCACGCGTGCGGAGTGGCGCTATGGATGCGGCCGCCTACCTGTGCTGCCTGGCTGCCTGGCTGCTGGCGGGCCTGTGTGCCAGCCGGGCGTGGCCCCGGGAGGAGCTGCCTGGGCGCCGGCGGCCCCTTGGCGGCCTGCCTGCCCAGCCCGCTGCCCTACTGGCTTCTGCTGCTCTCCCTGCTGGCTCGCGGCATGGCCCGGCTCTGTTGCCACAGAGATGCAGCACCCCTCCTCCCCAGGATGGGGCGGGCACCGCTGGAACTGCCTGGAGGCGGGGCCTCTGCAGGCAGGGGCAGGGTTTCTGCTGATCGGGGCCTCCGCGTGCCTGCTGCCGCCCAGCCTGGGCGTCAGCGTGCCGCTCATGCAGGCACAGCACAGCACGTCACGCTGCACCACGCCACCAGGGGGCTGCTGCTCCTACAGGTGCACATTGGCAGGCTAGCTACTGCTAGCTAGCTAGCAACTCCAGGCCGTAATGTTGGCTAGCTAGCTAGCTAGCAACTGCAGGCTGTAACAAGGCTAGATAGCTCTGCTGTGTCAGCCCCGACCAGGTTAGGCTGTGGTCAGGCCTGAAGACACCACACATACAGAGCAGTAGCAGCTAGTGTGTGTGTGAGCTTGTATCCACTACACACTGGGGACGTGCTTGGTGTGTCTCTAATGAGCCACAGCCACATGGGTACGCTTACTTAACTACTGTGGCTATAGGAACAATATCATATAATATCAGTTATAATATAGTCTTCAGTGTGCTGACACAATGGAGGTTAGTCAGCCTTCCAGATTAAACTACACCATCATGTCTCACTGGGATTAGATCACCGCGTTATGGAGCCTTTTCCCTCAGGTAAAAATGTCACAGAGAACTGGAGAAGAGCCTTGGTGTGGTGCAGTCAACCAAGGCCACGCTCTTCCCACTGTAACTGAGCTGCAGGAGTCATGACACTCTCCGTGGACCTGCAGGAGCCGTGCAGGAGGTGCAGCTGTGACACCACAGGGTCTCCTCACAGGAACAATCCACACATCTTTTTGTCATTATTTGTGCTCAATAAAATTATGTGCACCTGCTTTACCATGGCAACGCCAGTGTGTGTATGTGCACGTGAAACTTCACGTCTCAGCACATAATTGGCCAATCAGCATTCAGCTGATAAAGAGTGTGTTTAAATGTGTCATGTAATTGGTTGAAAGTGGGGGTCCAATCGCCAGCTAATAACTTCAAAGCCTGCTAAACAGTCTTTGATTCTAACATGGGCGTGTACACGTGATGCAAAGTGCCCGATATGTGTGGCATTTAGGACAGATACACAGCAGGTTTTCAGCAGTCCTTTATTGTGATAAGAAACCTCTCTCCCAACATCTAGCAGCCAAAGTACATTGCCAGACACAATCATGATCATTAAAAGTGTCATAGTTATAGTTACACAATTACCACCACCAATGGCCTGACAACAACAGTCTCCACCATCTAGAAGTTTTGCAAAGATGAGAAGACTGCACCACACACAGTCAGATGGCAAATAATAGCATTTGTTTTAATCTGGATAAACCAGATGGGTGGGCGTTCTCATTCATTTATTCTATCATAATCTACATCATATAATTACACAATAAAATGACCTTTATAAATTATATAGGCTATTTACATCAGATTGTCTCCATTTTAATAATCCTGTAGTAATCTCCACTCATCTGCCACTCAACCAGAATAACAAATTATTTGGAACTGTAGTCATGACTTAAAACACACTGGACATACATAACATATTACAGCAAAAACACACACACGTGCGTTCAGTAGGCCAAACGTTGCCACGTTTAAGTTTATTATTTACTGAATGACATTTGTGTGTGGTGGGCATGGCAGAGCCACTGACCCTGTGTGTGCATGTACAGTGTCACGTTTAACGCAGCGGTACGGGCCGGACTTGAACACACACCTCACTGACCAATCAGCACGTGTTAACAGCAGCAGAACCTCTCCAGGCCTGGTGTCTTCACCCTCTGCGTCATGACGACGTTCTCCAGACACAGCAGGCAGGAGGAGAAAACGACTGATAGGAACAGCAGTAGCCACACGCCCTACAGAACATGCGTGCACGCACACACACATGCACTGGTGTCTCCATGACCCTCAGGCCAGAGAGACACCAGCCCCCCCGCCACTAGAGCAGCGTGACATCATAGAGCCCGCAGGCAGGGGGCACCAGCCAGCCAGCTGCTTTGTCAACCAGCCAATGGTAAGAAAGGGTTGACGCAGGACACGCCCACTGGACACAGACAGACAGACAGACAGCCAGCCACTATATAGACAGCACCATATTGGTCGGGGGGGGAGGCCCGAATAAAACCCCATGTTCCTATGGTAACACCAGCACAGGTGCCAGGAACTGCAGCATGGTACCCCTGGTAACACAACCCCCCCCCCTCCCCAACAGTCCAGTTCAATGTGTCCTGTCGTTACTTCGGCAACCTGATCAACCAAAAGGGTCTTTAACAGCACCACGCCCACAATAACACCTACCTACACACACACACCTACCTACCTACCTACACACACACCCACACCCCCCCCCCCCCCCCCCCCCCGCCCCCCCCCCCCCCCCCCCCACACACACACCTCCCCCACACCCCCCTCCACACACCCCTCCCCCCCCCTCCCCTCACAGCCGCACGGTGTTTATGCGCAGCGGCTGCACGTTCTTCCCGCTGGCGTGGCTCTGCCCGGGGCTGAAGTAGGGCAGCAGGCGCGCGGGCATCTTCTCCCGGAAGGTGTAGAGCCAGGACATGTCGTCGGCGTTGTAGAAGACCAACAGGCCACGCGGGCAGTCCAGGTACACGCCCACCTTGTCCAGCCGGCTGCGCACGTTGAGGCGAGTCCACGAGGGCTCCGTGCACGCGCTGTAGCGGCTGCCGTCGTGCATGACGATGCAGTAGAAGCCGCGGCTGGGCTGGATCTGGATGCTGCCCTTGCGGCTGACCGCCTCCCCGGCCACGCCTACCATCCACTGGGTCTTGTCGGCCACGCCCACCTCCCAGTAGTGCACGCCCGTGCCGAAGCCCTGCGCGCCCAGCACCGACACCTCCACGTCGAAGCGCCGTGGTGAGTCCTGCAGCGGCTGAGGGTGCAGGTTGCCGTAGGAGACGATGGTGCAGTCGTCTGAAAGGATGAGCCGCTGGTGGGCCGTGATGGGGTCAAGGGTCAAGGCCGCCGGCACTGGGGTACAGGAAGAGGTTGGGGGGGGGAGAGTGGTGAGAAGCTAACACACTACCACGCTAGCTCTGCTGCTACAGGATACTAACACGTTAGCCCTGTTGTTGCTGCTACAGGATGCTAACACGCTACCACGTTAGCCCTAATGCTGCTGCTACAGGATGCTAACACGCTACCACGCCAGCCCTGCTGCTGCTACAGGATGCTAACACGCTACCACGCTAGCCTTGCTGCGGCTACAGGATGCTAACATGCTAGCCCTGCTACTGCTGCTACAGGACGCTAACACATTAGCCCTGCTGCTGCTGCTACAGGATGCTAACATGCTAACACATTATCCTTGCTGCTACAGGATGCTAACACGCTAGTCCTGGTCCCGCATCATGTGACACACTGGGTCCAATCTGTCAGTTACACTGGGCAGTCCAGGGCCTGGTTAGCCCCCACGTGAAGGCCACGCCCACCTGGGGAGAAGGCCACGCCCACCTGGGGAGATGTCCTGGTACAGAGACTTCCAGATGGTGTACTGCAGCGGCCCCATGTACTTGGAGGTGGGGAAGTCTTCGTACGTCAGGTTGGTCTCATGGATCTTTCCTTTAATCCTGCAACACGCATGCACGCACACACAGCTTTAGCTATGGCATCTGCAGACTGAAGGCTTCACACCTTGCCAAACCTATTAATACCCCTCAAGATATTAAAGCCTTCAATTAAACACCACCCCCCTCTCCCATATTAAGGCAGTTTGGCAGGTTTCTATCAGGATTAACACACTCAATGTGGGAGGGGGGGTTAATAAAACATTATCTGTTCAAGGATCAATGTCTGCTGCGTTCTTCCTCAAGCAGATGCACACTTCACCGTCAGTGCATACATTGCACATGCTAGCGAAAGCTAGCCTCTTAGGATCTGACACACATCGTACATGCTAGCAGAAGCTAGCCTCCTAGCCTCTGACCCACATCGCACATGCTAGTGGAAGCTAGCCTCCTAGCCTCTGACCCACATGTTAGCAGTCGCTAGCCTCCTAGCCTCTGACACACATCGCACACGCTAGAAGAGCTAGCGTCCTCAGCTGCGCGGCCAGGCTGACCTCATAGTGACGCAGAGACATCAAACCTTTATGCAAAGTGTTTACAATAATGAAGCATTATTAATTATTTAGTATTTATTGCTATTGTAAAGAATCAGAGGGATGATCTGTAATGTGGCGGCAGGAGAGGAGTCTGGTTAGAGGAGCTAACATCCAACCAGAAGGATCCCAGGTTTATTAGTCAAACACAGAGCAGCAGCAGTTATGACAGGCAGTGGTATGCTGGGTCCTAGTGCATGCCTTTTATGCACACACAACACACTCAACACTTTATGGGGCTGCTATAGTAACCTACCGACCCTTCAAGGAAAGGTTTGTATTAAAACAAAAGCCTATATTAAACAGTGAATACAGAATTTATTATTTTTTTGCAATCACAGCTAATAATAATAATAATTAGTATTACCGAGTGTTGTTTTTGGAAGTGATCGTTAATTGTTACAAAGTTAGCACACTGCACATGACATGGTCAAGCTCACTCCAACGTCTCAGAGACAAACCTCAGAACAACCAGCTACTGGAGAAATAGTGGAGACTGCCAGCTCTCCTGAAAGCACACATGTGGAAATCTGGGATTGACATTCATTCTCACAGTCAGATACTTGATAACGACCAAAACGAGAAGAATACACTGTACCTGTATCACTGTGGGTCTATACACTGTACCTGTATCACTGTGGGTCTATACACTGTACCTGTATCA
>JAODLL010002007.1:0-12698 GCA_026546735.1 Forbesichthys agassizii
ATCATTAATCTTGTTCATCAGAAATAAATGTAAATATGTGCGAAACGAAAAGAGATCTGAGCCGCAAGGCAAAGCTTAATATTTACATATATATATATTTAGTAAATGTAGTTGCTACCCTCACCTATGGTCATGAAGGGTGGGTCATGACTGAAAGAACAGGATCATGGGTAAAAGCGGCCGAAATGGGTTTTCTCAGAAGGTTGGCGGGCGTCTCCCTTAAAGATAGGGTGAGAAGCTCAGCTATCCGTGAGGAACTTGGAATAGAGCCGCTGCTCCTTTGCGTTGAAAGGAGCCAGTTGAGGTGGTATGGGCATCTAGTAAGGATGCCTCCTGCATTTCCTCCCTTGGGAGGTGTTCCAGGCACGTAGAAGGCCTCGGGGAAGACCCAGGACCAGGTGGAGAGATTATGGGTGCTTCTCAATGTCAAGGAAGGATCCTTAGCAGCTGGAGTTCAAGGATGCCACGTCATCAAATCTCGACAGAGATACCGTTCCAATGTCAAGGATGCTTTAGAATTCTATCAAGGACTCAGTCCTTCGATCAGAGGATTTTGAAGGCCTTCGCAGTCTAAAAATACCCACAATCCTGTGGGTATTTTTAAAATGGCACAAAACGAAACTAACAACAAAACAGGAATTATCCATTGTTTTTTCAACTGTTATTAAAAAACGAAACGCGCGGTTTAATTAAGCATAATGATTTTGAAGGTGGGACTTTTTTTTGAATGACGTCATCTTGCACACTAGCTAGGTCATTCCATTACGTGTTCTTCGAATGTCTTTCCTAGCCTCGGAATGACCCAACTAGGAAGGCACTTGGAAGAATCCGTCCTACCAAGGAAGCATCCTTGACACACATCCTTGAGAAACATCCTATATCTAGTCTACACTGGCCTGGGAACGTCTCGGGATCCCCCAGTCAGAGCTGGATAATGTGGCTCGGGAAGTTTGCTGGAGCTGCTGCCCCCGCGACCCGACTCCGGATAAGCGGGAGAAGATGAATGGATGGATGTATATATATATTAATCCTGTGTGGTTACAGATTACAGTACCCATTTTAGATAAATGATTGCAATGTATTTTCTGATCAATAGCATCAATAGCTTCAATTTCTCCGTGAGATTGTTGTGAACAAAAATCCATCTGGCATGGCAGGTTACTTCTCTGCCCCATCCTTGAATGCTTTCTCATGCTTGGTCTCAAAATGGCGTTTAACACTCGATGTTCGGCAAACATTTCAAGACATAAAGTACACACAGTACGGACCTTCTGTAACACAAACCCCCATTCTTGTGTCCAGGAGGGCTGAAATGCCCGAACATTTACTACTTTAACTTTCTTAGCTAGCGAACCGAGTACTCACTCGGCTATTACGGTACGGCACGGTAGCCAATCAGAGGCTTAAGCGGATGGATCAATCAAAAAAAAAAAATGTTAAGATAATATAAAGATTAAAAAAAGATATTGCCAGTGTGCCATTGGTTAAGGTTACGCGTGCCAATTATGGCATGCTGCCTAAGGTTGCCGACCCCTGTACTATACCTTCCTGCTAAATTTCAAAGCTAACGTGATTGGCAACATGATTTTGCATCTCACATTTCATCTCATTTTTACAGTGTACACCAGATATGCACAGTGGTACTTGTGGCAGCACACTTTTCTATCTCGAACTTGTCTTGGACTTGTTGGTATTTGGACTCGGACTTGTCCCTGACTCAGCCATTGGACTCGCCAAATCTTCTAATTAGATTCGACCGAGTCCAGCCATTGAGTTTAGTCTATTTCTGGGGTTTTCCTCCATATATATTTAATCGCCTCTGTAAATAAAAGTGTAAGAGTAGTTATGTTATGGAGAAAGGAGTTGAAAAACATTGTCTGCCTACGCTACATTACAGTACCCTACTATTCCAGCGCTGAAAAGCACACTTTCAACAAAAAGGTAAGAATGGATCAGGAAAAAAGCAGGCACAGTTAAATAGTATTACATTTTAATCTACATTAATATTAGCCCATTGAAAATATTACATTATTGCCATGTTTGTTTCAACTACCATTTGGCTCCTTATACATCTACGGTCGGCTCATTTGAGCTCTGTTTCAAGTTGTTTTTCATCATTCAGTGGATTTTGACCTATCGACTTCAAAATAGTCTCCGGAAATGTAGGCTATAGGCCTAAACAAATCTCTGGAAATAAAAGTATCACTTAACATCGACTAATCGATGAACATAGATTACAATAAATATTAGTCAAATTTTCAACTTAAATAACTTAATAATAATTTACAATAGTTTATTATAGACACTAGCCCACTTCCCAAAACGATTCTGGGATAGCCTAAATGGAAATGCCATAATATACAATTTATTGCTGTAGACTACCTCCTCCTGAAAAGTAATACAATCTGTGATTGTAAGAAAGTCACTATTCCTATTTTATAACTCATTGTCAAGGTAACAAATTATAGCCTACAGGCATGATACACTAACACTAAAAGCAAGCATACCATACAACAATTCAACATCATTCAATGTATAGATTATTTAAGGCTACTGCTGATACTGTACACTCAAATCAGAGAAGCTATTTCGCATAAAAAATCTGTTTCAGGAGCATTGCAAGGTTGTGGAGAAATTAGGCAAGTTCAATCTATTGAAAATTCTGGTGACACTAGCTTTCACTACATATTGCTGGTCAGGGTCTACGGAAGCTCTAATGCATTTTACTGCTCACTTTATTGACAAAAACTTAAACAAAATCCAAGTTGTTCATGTTGACATGTTTTGAAGCGCTCTATTTTACTGAAATGTTTCTGTAAATCTCTTGTTGTATTAACATCATCCTTAGGTGAAGTGCTGTGCTGGAAGACAAACTGTCTACTTTCCTACACTATCTGTGCTAGCCAGGATGTTTCTGGCTCCACCACCCTCCTTGGTACCCAGTGAGAGAGTGTTTAGCTGTGTGAAGAATACTGTTTATGAAGACGGGAGAGGCTCCCTGTCAAGGTCCAAGGCTGAGAACATCAGTTTGTTTAGGTACACCCAACACATAATCCTCCATTAATTTTCAGTTTGCAGTCACGTGAACGCATACTGTACTGTTTTTGTAAACATTTTGACCACACGATGGCATTGCAGCACAAACATTGCACTCTTCATCAGGACTGTTCCTACTTTGTACTGTACAGACTGTTCAGTTTAACAAATACCAGTAATCTTGCATGTTTTAACCTTTTGTACAACAATCTACGAAAGCTGAGATACGTTGAGGCAGAGCGCATGTTGTCAATGACAAATACACAAGGTTGGAGATCAACAAGAATGTAATGCAACCCCTTCCTTATATGAATTAAACCAGTAGCCTATCTGTCTATAAAATAGCATCAAAGAAGAAACTGACAGAAAACTCACATGGGACATGGCAGCTGTCTGTCGTGTCCCATGTGAACGCAGCATTATCAAAATAACACATACAGTAGGCTACTTTGTTTTTACTTACGTTTTAACAGTATGACTAAGCTAATGCATGTAAGCTAATAAATACCTGTCTATTGGTTCTTCATTTCAATGTTGTTGACAACGATTTGGTTTTGGTGAAAATGATACTTAATTCATACGGTTGAACAAAAGGTGAAATCCATATGCATAAAAGAAACAAACGCATGATATGGGCTCGCTAATTGACTTGAGATTGTCATGCAGATGGTGAAGAAGCGTGACAGATGCATGTCCCCAGATACAGATCTGGACATCTCCACTGACGCTCTGAACTAAGTGCAACAGCTTTCATTATCCCTGTTTGGGCTTTTACACATGACTAGCCTGCATCCACCACTAACCAAAGCTGGAAATGTTCTAATAAACTGAACCATCCAATGTCATAAACTCTCAGCAAAATCCTTAGATTTATGAATGAATAGACGTGGACAGTGGAGAACTGTCTTTTTACTGACTGACCACTTGAATCAGGTGTGTTGGAGCAAAGAGACGTCTACAACATGCAGGGAAGTAGATCCCTAAAACCGTGGTTGAGGACCACTGTTCTAATGGTAGTAGAGCTGCACGATTCTGGATAAAATGATATTGAATTGACACAGACAGACATGAGACCACATTAAAGAAAACTCATACCGGTGACCTAAGATCCAAGATAACAGTCAGGACTGTTTGCGGGCTTGGGCACATGACTAAAGCTACATAGCGCAGCTTTTGTCAGACCAGCATACGTTACTCCCCTACTCATGTATCTATCCACCACATAAGCCAATCCAAAATCCACCATTCGATAACGGTCCAAAACAATCTTGTTATTTGGCAAAGGTTTATTCCAGTAAAGTAAAGTATTTAGTCCAAAAATCATTATTATATTAATAAATTATGTCTGCGCGGATTGCTGTTGTATTAGTTTCATATTAGCCTGCAGATGTTAACCAGACAGTTAACTTGGATGTGTTGATTAGTGTGTAGGCTGTACCAATAGAATATAGAAAATATCAAACGAATACCCGAATAGTCAAATATTCTGGTCTAGCCCTAGTAATAATCTACCCGGAGTAGAAATGTCCAAACTAAGGTTTGGTGCAGTGAGAAGCTAGAAGCGAGAAGTCAATTACATTATTGCAGTATTAGACTGCAAAAAGATTTGTGCAGCTCTATTTATTGATTTGTCAAAGGCGTTTGACACAGTCGATCATAAAATCCTGCTTGATATGCTCCCCCTTATTGGGTTGTCTGTTTGACAACTATGTATTTGCTAGAACACAGTGTGTTCTGATGGCAAGAATCTCCTCTTCTTTCCTGACAGTATCTAAAGGTGTGCACCAAGGTTCTGTACTAGGCCCATTACTGATCAGTTTTATATCAATTTATTATATATATCAATAATCTCTGTGACAATTTATCTGATGCCTTTTATAAATTTCATGCTGACAATGCGTTATTTGTTGTTTTGCTACATCTGCTGTACAGTCTCTTGACCAACTGAAGTTGGTTTTGAATGCTGCAAAAATAATTAATGTTATTTTAAAACATGAGGGATGTATCATTAATTTTACCTGGAATTTTAACTTTTTAAGGTAAAAGTATTGAAATGGTGTCCATCTTTAAGTACTTGGGTATCCATATAAATTGCCAGTTATCTTTTAAACAGCACATTGTAAATGTTGTCTCTAAACTAAAACTAAAACTTGGTTTCTATTATATAAACAAATTGTCCTTTTTTTTAGAACATATATTGTGTCCGCAACTTTTATGCCTTTGCTAGACTGTGAGCTGCTGTACATATATAATGAATGCATCGGCCCAGTGTTTGCAATCGTTGGACACAGTATTCCACTCTGCCCTGCATTTCATCACAGGTTGTAAATATTTAACACACCATTGTAATCTTTATGCTAA
Organism: Forbesichthys agassizii; assembly: GCA_026546735.1. Taxonomy (NCBI): domain Eukaryota; kingdom Metazoa; phylum Chordata; class Actinopteri; order Percopsiformes; family Amblyopsidae; genus Forbesichthys; species Forbesichthys agassizii. Next base: position 5,398 of record JAODLL010002007.1, read on the forward strand.
AGCTGAGTGGACATCGTTGTATGCACGTATTGTAGGCACACTCATTGGTTGAATGTTATTTATAATAATAATAATAATATAATAATACATTTTATTTAAGGACACCTTTCAAGACACTCAAGGACATCTTACAGTACATTACACATACAAACAGCCTAATATAAAAAACATTTGACTAAGAGAGGAGGATACATTTTAGACATACAAGAAACAAAAAATGAAAAGTAAAGGAGACTGAGCAGAGTCAGAGATATCAAATAAAAACGGGTTTGTTGTGGTCAGATATGGAGAGGTCAGTAATATTGGCTGGGGAATATAACAATCAATCAGAGGTTGGGTAAATCACAGCTAACAGCTAACTTAACATAAGAAAATAAAACAAAAATAATGCAAACAGTTCAGCCTCTAAATTATAAAGACACAAAAGGAGAAGTGGCAGTCATCAACGCCAAAGGTGCTCTCTCTCAGGGAGACAAAAAACTCTCCTTGTGTTAGTTCCCTTTTATTTATGCACTTTTCTTTTTAAAAGCCAAAGTAAATATGGCCTGTGCTCTCAGGTTATATTGAAATTGTCTGTCTCAAAAGCCTCATTATTAAATAGAAAAATACTTTTAAAGGCAATAATATTTATAGTCTGGCTAAACAGAAAATAAAAAAGAATTAGTTTCAAACAAGAAAAAATAATAGTATAGTAGTCTATGTATTTAATAAAACAATGTAGTAATGTAGTACTATTATTCTTTTAATTTTATATTGTTTTATTTATATATATAATTGAAGTTTGATATGTATTTGTAGGCCTAAGTATTTCAGATATTGAAATAGTAAAACTGCTTGTTCAAGTGTTTCTGACCAAAACTTTGAGTTTGAGCAGCTGGACCATAGACTTATTGAGCTGGTCCAAATGATGATGATGTCTCTCATTGCCTCTCCCTTCACATAAAATAAAAACATACAATGCTTGAGATACAAGACAATATAAATGGTTCATTCACAATGATGTATACCTAAAATGATGTTGCTGTTTTGGAAAAGTTATAAATAGCCTAGTAATAGTATCACATATGCCATTATCTCTCTGTACATGAGTTCATTGATAGTCATACAGTGGGCTATCCCTCCGTAGTCATTAAATGTGACAAGTGAAATTAAGTGGAAGAAGAAGCTCATCAATTAGCAGGAGCTAGCAGGCATGAACCTACAGGGGCGGTTAAACAAAGCAGTGGTTGGCTTGATCAGCACCCAGGAGAGCTATTAGGCTTGTTATAACAGATGGATTGGTGAACCGCTTATAATCTGCTGGAAACAAAATGTAGCCTAATTAATATAACTTTAAATATCTGTGTGCATTGTGGTGCATGGTACAATATTATTGTTGTGTTCATATTGAGCATAAGAAGAGGATGAGCCTCTCTGATCCTCTCCATGACACTCACACAAGCTACTGTTAGTCTCTATTTCAAATGGCATTGTGTCTACAAGAACGCCAGCACAGGATACCCGTGCTGTGCCCATTTCCAATGGATTACCTGCAGCAACTGTAACACACCTCCCATAGTAATGCTTCCTATCTAGATGTGCTCATGTATGTCTTTCTACAAGATGTGCAATCAATCAATCACAGTTTGAGTGTACATTTCAATTATCGTGTATGTTTGCTTTGAGAGATGAGATGTGGTTTTGCCGTTTTCCATGTTTTATAGATTTTTGTTGGCTGTGATTCATTTTTGGTGAGAGAAGAGACATTTATGTACCTTTACATTATTCCATTGTACAGTAAGATCTACTGTATTTGTATGTATGTAAGCATGCACGTATGTATGTGTATTGTAGAATAAAATGTAGGCTCATAGTTAGTGTTACAGTAGTTACTAAGTAGTGTTACTTAATGTAATTGTGCAAATAACTTACAGTAGGCTGGTGTAGCTAAAATACATTTTATTCCTGCTTTCAATTCACAATTATTACACTATTCACAATCCTAAATATTTGTCATCAGACCCACATACAGTAGTTGCTATAATACATGTAACAGATGTAAACACATGATTTACATCAAGACACAAGATAGCCATCATCAGTGAAGGTGGTTTTGTGGTGTTCACACATGTATGATGTAATCTCTTCACCAATGCGCTCTGCTGCTGTCAAAGGTCAAAGGTGAATGCAGACCAGAATTTTCTTTTTTAATGTAAATTCAGGAAACAGACAAATGTCATTCACATTCTTATACACAGTAAGTAGAACAATAGTCTCCATTGCCCTGCAATGCTGGTCTATATTTAGACCAATATATAGACAATGCTTATGCTTCTACATTCTGACGCAGTTACAAAAAAATGCTGTCACAGTAGTTTAGGCATGACATCAATCCAGGCATGTAAAGGACATTGATGATATTTATATTTCCATTTTATTAGATCATGATTATGGTGTGTTATTTGAAGGAGTCACACAGAGCTGCAATGAAAAAGACAGGAAGAACTGGTAAACCTTCAAGTGTTCTGAGCTTCCATTAACAAACAGAAAATAAAGCTTGTGAAAGTACAACCAGGGTACCTTTGTACTGTATATTTGTATCATTAATTATACTGTATTAGGAGGCTGCCTTTAGATAATAAACGTTACACTCCAAGAGTGGCTTGAGCCTACAGGTGGATCTCTAGTGAGGGAGTAGAGATCATTGCCTGCTATTCAGCACCAGTGAGTTTAAACTTTTTTAATCATTTTTTTATTTCATGAAGCTTTTAACCACAAATTAAGGTTTGCCTTTCACAACTGATACCACATAGAGTTCTCACATACAGTGCATGGTACCTGCAGCTGTGTTCACATTAGGCTGTGTCTCCTCCGTCTGCCAAATGCCTGGGCACCCACATTGGTGGGGACAAAGTTGCTGCTGCCCATCCCTCCAGATCGACTCAGGAAGTCTGCCAGGCGGTGGGTCACGCAGGTGGCTGTGTTGCACGCTCTCTTCTGCGCTGTCATGCTGCTTTGCACAAAGGCACAGCAACACAGGCATTGTTACAGCATGGAGCTTTCGGCGAGGTGAGATATACAGCAAAAGAGAGGAATTAACAGAGGACAACATCTAATCATGAATAACAACGATTCTGTCTGGTTTTTATACAGGTCCTATGTGTTTTCTTTTTTTGTCCACAAAGCATTTGCATCTGAACTGCTGGTGCACTCTGACGTCTATTAGTATGCAATATCATAGAAATCGCATTGTTTTTCTTTTAACAAACTGTTTTTCATACAACATTATGGCTTGTGGCTGATGTTTTGTGAGAATACATTTATAACTGCATTTAAACCTCAAATAATGTTGTGCACTTAAAATATGAATCCTCATCCTCTGCCAAACGATTTGACTGAAGGAAAGTTTTGACATAATCAACGTTCCTAACAAATTATTAATCCTTATGCGTCAGCACTTCATAAGAAGTACACTAATACGAAATGGAGCAGAAAAAGGCCAGTTGGCAGTCAGCACATATAGTCACACCTTTCAAATTCAACTAAATGAGATGAAGAGCCCAGTCAGGCTTCTCCTGCTCTTACATCTGTGGCAGGATATATTTGTAGCTTCTGAATATCCAGGGAGAATTTGCCAACATGTGCTTAGACCACTGACACAGACCTTTCAGACTTGTCAGGGACAACACATATGCATGCAATACAAGCTTTTCACAGATAATAGATTTGAATGAATCATATAAGAAGCACCAAACCTGAAGATGTTTTATCCTAAAGCTTTATTTGTTTGTTTCATTTCAATCAAAACAGTCAAATTTTGACATGAAAATAGAAATTATAACAATCAGACAAAATTCATACATATAGGTACTTTATTGAGTGCAGAAGGGACACTAATGCTAGCAGCTGTATTATTTTATTTTATTTAACACTAAACACTGAATACATATAAGACATACCTATTTCCTGCATTGGCTTCTTCCTCTTGTTCCTCTGGAGTTCTCTGCATCAAATCCTTCAGCAGAGCATTGAGCATCCTCTGGGCTTCATAGTTTGTTAGCATAAGTCGGTCTGATGTGGACTCTATACTGCTTCTGGAGATGCGTAATGGATTAGAACGATCAGCTGGCACCACACCAACATTAGGTTAAAAATAGTTCTGCTTGGACAGCTAAATTCCATTACCTCATTCATAACAAATGCGAGCCACACTTGAACAACCACCCAATATGATAAAACGAATGTATGGCCCACTGGTGTTTTACAACATGCCATTTCATTTTTAATGCTTCATTTTAAACAATAGGATACAAATATTTTGTTAATGAAGATGACAAGGTAAAAAGCTATGTAGGCATATTTGATACAATATTTGCCATATCCATTTGGATATACATATACTTAATGTATCTTAGAATATAATTAGTTGGCTTTTGTATTATGGCAAGCACGGCATCATGAAACCCAAACACTTCTAGTGAGTGGCGTTAGGATGAAGCAGGGGTCCTACCTGGAAGGAGCTGCGTGTGAGCTGTACTTGTGACAGATCACAAGGCCACAGGCAAGAAGGATGGCTGAGATCTTCAATGTGACCATGGTCCCCTGTGTGCGAGAACCACATGCCAAACAAGTCATTATAAAAACATTTGACTATTTACATTTTCACATTTTATGGTACAGTATGTATTTGTATATTCTTTTAAACTGTAACTTGTATGTACATGGTACATATTCAAAGCAAATATAATCTCTCCCCACCCTCCCTGTGTGTGTGTGTGTGTGTCCCTACAGCTCTTTCTGAATGTACTGGCACTGGATGGGATTGCTAGTGGTAGTTCTGCCCATTAGCAGAATGAGCTGCAGTCTATCAAGATAACGTCTCATACCCATTTAACTGCATCTCACTATCGGAGCATGTGAAACTATAAACAGCCAGCAGAGCATAATATTGTTAACTAAGAGCAGCCACTAAATCTTACATTTTTCCAAACACTAGAATGCGGACTGAGTGACAACACACACAGCAAACCATCATGTAACGAATAATAAGTGCAATTAATAAAAAATATCTACTCACCGTAAAATAGGCTATGGTCTTCTTTTAAATTAATTATGTTTTTAAGCAATTGACTGAATTGTGAATGTGTTGTGGTGCACAACACAGTGCTATATATGCACCCTCATGGGTTTCTATTGACTGAGCGCATGCCGGATAGGCCGATCAAATATCCTACTTCCATCTATTCACCAATCAGACCATTTACACAGGTTATGGCAAGCCAGTAAAAGACTTGTGAAGAGAATGACGTCAATTGCCAAAGAAAGTGCCATTCACAAAATAACTCCAGTGTTTACAATCATTTCTGTGTGGTCATTCCACACACAAGACAAAAGTGAGAGTTGAGACTGCCAGTCAATTACTATATTACTACGATATTATAAGTTATTGCATCATACCGCAATGAAAAAAGATTTGATGCTAATAATAATCATAAAAATTGTGATATTTTAATAATCTGAATAACTATAAAATAATCATACATGTGTTCTGTCTCCTCCACGTTTTTTTTATATTGAAGAGCTCATGTCCATGGGGAAAAAAGTATAGTAAGGTTGTTACGGTTGCCTGGGTTGATATGATTGATTGAAGGAAGCAAATTGTGTGTGTGAGCTCATTTCCTATATGCTGGATAAAGCTTATGTAGCAGAAAGCCCTCCTTATATGCATATTGCCCAAAGTTTCTGTGTTCGATCTCGTGGGAATTAATGCTGTAACTGACAATAGCCTACCCATTTTCTCAGAGCCAATTACTGGGCTGTTGGTCTCTGGCCATCGTCTAATTCCCTTTACTTAACAGTATTGGATGATGTATCATAAAGTATTCAGCCTCCCAGTATTCTTTTGCGTCATAGTGAAAACCCATTAATGTGGATGAGCCTTTTAGTGCTATTGAGTCAAACTGCATGCCCTGTGATAGAAGAAAAAAACCACTAAATCACTGGGGACTTTACAGAGCCAAGTCCATCCCAGTGGAACTCGATATACATTGAAGAAAGCAGGTCCTGTGGGATTTTAGGAAAACACAATGGAATGGGGATAAATGTAGTTAAATGTCACATATTTGTCTTGTTGTCCAGCTCTTGTTTGAATTATTTATTCAGAATCGATTAATTCTCTACCCAATTTCTGATCATCCCCAGCAGAAGAACTTCAAGCCCCTATAGTCAGAGAGACAAAGAGAAAGGACACTAAAGGTGTCACTAAATGTATTGTCACATACAAGTTGGAAAATTCATCCTCTGCATTTAACCCATCCCTCCACTGCCTTGCAAGTCCTGGGGACCAACTCATGGTTGATGCCAGTGTCACTGGTCACATGGACTGACTGGAGGTGAATCTGACATGTTTTTTGTTAGTGGGGAAAACTGAAGCACCTGGAGGAAACCCAGTTAACTAAGCTGTTGTTGGGGACAACATGCAAACTCCACACAGAAAGGCCGGGTCGACCAGGGTTCGAACAGGGTTCGACCTTCTTGCTGAGAAGACTGTGCGATCCAATGGGCCACCGTGTTACCCCAGCATGGGAGAGTATGTGCTACATGCAATAAAGATATAGTAACTGCTTGATTTGTTTATTATTCATTTTTAAAATGTATCAACTCACAGCAACAGAATGTACAATGCAGATCATTGACCATTTCACAATAATCTAAAAGTATTACTTAGTATTACTAAAAGAGACTTATGTAGTGAGTGAACTTAACCAATAGTGGGGCCCAGTGGCCAGTGTGTAGCCATATATTGCACTGCCCAAGCAGCCTGAATCTTTACCTACATGTTTTTTATTTTATTATTTAGTCATTACCTCCACACTGAAGAATCGGGTTTCTGGAAAACCGTTAGCCACCTCTGGAGGGGGAAACAGGGAACCATCCAAGCTGTGTACAGTAAGGATGGGACACTGTTGACAACTGATGAGGTAGTGGAAGGAACACTCTCTATGGTAGAGACAGAGCTGGAGGCTGATGGGGGATCATCGTCAATTTCCCTGGGGAAGGTCACTGAGGTAGTCAAACGCCTCCAGTGGCAAAGCCCCGGGGATTGATGAGATCCGTCCAGAAATGCTAAAAGCTTTGGATGTAGAGGGGATATCTTGGATGACACGCTTCTTCAACATCGCGTGGAAGTCAGGGACAGTGCCAAAGGAGTGGCAGACTGGGGTGGTGGTTCCCCTCTTCAAAAATGGGGATCAGAGAGTGTGTGCCAATTACAGAGGTATCACACTACTCACCCTCCCTGGTAAAGTCTACTCCAAGATGCT
>JAODLL010002008.1:0-12698 GCA_026546735.1 Forbesichthys agassizii
TCTCTCTCTCTCTATCTATCTATCTATCTTTCATGTACACAGTATACTGTATATATATATATATATATATATATATATATATAGCATGTACACAGTATACTGTATATATATTATACCTGTTCAAAATGTATGTTTTCTTATTTATTAAAAATAGTTATTAAGAATTGTGATTACATTTTAATCTCATCTGAAAGCCCTATATATTGCATACTGTATATACAGTACACTGTGTGTGTGTGTATATATATATCCATCCCCCACCCCCTCTCTGTCTCTCTCTCCCCTGCCTTCTGTGCTGTCAGAGCAGGGAGGGCTTTTAGCTTTTTAGCTGCTGCCCAGCAGGGGGCAGCGTGTGTGCTTCTTCCCAGCCATCCCATCCCATGGCGTGGCAGTCTTCTACTGTTATGCCATGCTGATGTGTGGACCCACTGCAGCTCCATCTGTCTCTAGACTGCAGACTTCAGCAAATGTTGCTAAAGCATAAAGCCGAGGCGTCAGGGGTGGTCACCGTGGAGAGAGATGTGTTCCCGTTCCCTGTGATTACCGAGGAAGATAACGCACATGCTTAGTGTGTGTGGCCTACTTTCTTTTCAGTGTGTGCAGTTACAAGCCGCGCTTTTAGCATCCTCTCAGAAGTGGGCGGGGAGGTTAGCAGTCAATAACGGATCAATATTAACCCAGATGCCACTGTCAAACACATCAATAGAGGATTTCATCAGCTGTGGGTTTTTTTTCTAGTTTTTTTTTATCTGCCTTTGTATTAATTCCCTTTGTGCTTTGTGTCTGCCCACGGGGGGATAAAAAATTGCCCTGTGTGCTTCATCTCCCTACGTTTGCATATGTGGGCTGTGGTCTGTTGCTCCTGGTGAGAGTTTGACTGTGTAATTGTGGCTATTGAACTGGCTATTCAAGTGGTAATTGCACTGTGCCACTTTTCTTAATTTGTGCAGGACTGCTGCAACTGAATGAATGTTCTTTTCTTCACTACTTCCAATTCGATAGTTAGCCACAACTGTAGGAGGGGGTGTTAAAATGATTATTGCGAGCCAAGTTGGTGGGTGTGGAGACGGAGGAGGAAGTGTTGGTGGTGGAGGGATTTCAGGTGTCTGCTGGTTTCTGCTGCTAAAAAGAGAAGGTTTCGAAAGGAAAGGCCCCCTATTTTTATGGCAAATATCACCAATGTTGAACAATATTGTATAAGCAATGGTCTAGTTCTCATTGACTCTTAAATAGTGATGCACTGATCCGATACCGATATCGGATATTGGTCCGATACTGACTCAAATAGCTGGATTGGATATCGGTGACTAATCAGTTTAACTATTAACTCATATTAAATCTTAAATCTTAAATCAATATTACATAATTGACCCCACACTGAAACAAAATGGCTGGTATTTACCTATTTCTATCTAACATAGTTTCAGTAAAACTGTAAAGAACACTTGATTTTCTCGGTAAATAGATAATGTCTCCGTTTAAGACAGCTCTGACAATAATTTTGCTCTGTGAAGTATGAACTGTGGCAAGAAACAGCGTGCAAGTGACAAGTGCAATGCAATACAGAAGCTGCAGGGTACAGCAAAAATAGTTCATGTACTTCATACGTCAAATAGTGCAGAAAAGACCACAACGATGAATTACAAATTGTTTAAACAGTCCACTGCAACCAGCTGTTATCTTTAAATGCTCTCCTAACTACAGTGATCGTTTTGGTTTTCCAGCAGCAGAGCTCTGCACATTTAAGACCGTCAACAAAATACACTGTAGTGGAGAACGGATTATTTGAAACTTTGATTCTGTTAATTGAATATCTATATGTAATGCAACTATATTTTCTACACATACTAGTGACCTTCTAGGAATCAAAATGCAATTATAAATGATTAAGGGTCATTTATGGGGGATGGAAACTATATTTACGGTTTATTGAAGTTTATCCTTTTAAGGAATTACACCAGAATCAATGTTTTTAGTAGTCATGGGAAAGGTCTGTGGAACCACCTGAAAATAGGGGGGCGCCTGCATCTCCATTAACATTTTCCCCCACAGAATAGTAGCAATGTTTGTAGTTTGTAGGTATTTCGTGCTTCCTACGCCAACAAGTTTGGCTGCTACTAGCAATATCTGCAAAGCCAATGTATTGGGGAGTGGTGGTAGCACTGCGAAATATAAGACAACAAATGTAACCAAGCACCTCCAGAGGTATCATGCGGATTATTCATTGAAAAAGCCTGATCGGTGCATCCTTACTCTTAAGCTCCAGCGAACCCGTGTGGTGATGCAATATCCGCTGCTACATCTTCTTGCATTGACTTACCTTTTGAACCTTTCCTATCAACATCATTAATTTACTCTACCTCCACCCACCAAACTGTGCTGCATTTGATCTTTTATCTTCTGCGGTAGACCCTCTTAATAATGCTCTCAGAGACCAACTCACATGTGAGCTTCATGGAAGTGGAGATGGGTGATGGAATACTCTCATAGCCAAGAAATGCAAAAGTCAATCATTCCAAAAACTCACATTTCCCTTGCACTTTGTGTTTAAACATTTTTAGTAGATAATCGTAAAGCAAAACCCGAGGAACTACAGAGACTAATTTGTTTTTGTTTGTAAAGGAAGATAACAAATGTGAAATAAAGATACTGAACAATTATTATCCACTTTAGTGTAGTGCCTATTAATTGGACATCATCACATTTGTCATTTATTTGCCATCACGCCTCTTCCCTTTGACATTGATTTAGGCTACAGTATCTAACGGCCACATAGAGTGCAGCAGGGTACTGCAATACAGACTGTCTCCATTTACTCAATGTTGCGATGCCAAATACTGCATGCACTGCACATTCTGAACCTGTGGAGCACACACTGAATGTGTCTTCCTATGTGAAACTGATATTTTCCTGTATGTGTGTTTAACACAGGGACAGCAATAGCTTGTATAAATGTATGGGGCTATGCTCATGGCAGACATATAGTATTAAGCAAGCTAGGGTTCCCCATTTTGGGACGGGCTGTTTTTGATGTACCCTTCGAGGAGGAATGATCTGTTTAGGGCGGCATCTGTTGTCTTACCCTCTCATCTGGGCTTCACGCCAGGCTCGTGTTTGTCAGATGGCAATGCTAGTAGGATGGAGGTAATTGTAATATATCCTGACATACGCTCTCGGCACTCTCCTTGAGTGGGTCATTTGTAGTATTTTGAGACTGTAGCTTATTACAAAGTGTACCGCCATTCATCATAGTCCATATTAGCATGATAATGTTTGAGTGAACAGATACACAGGAGACATTGCTCTTTAAATGATGTATGAGGCATTCTACAATATCACACGTTTCTACTTTCAGTTTTCTTAAGCTGTATTTCTGTTTCTGTATCTCTTTATCGAGCAACCAATGTAAATGGGGATTACTGTGTACGGGTGTAATTATAAACACAATATGAGATATTGTGATGTAAACTTTAAACAACGGGGGAGTGTAAAATGCGAAATAGCTGACATGTCCACTCTCTCTGCTCTCCACCTTGCTGGGAGAAGTGGATTTAGGTCAGGGAGATGTGGGGTGACGGTGCAGCTGGAGAGCTTGTCCTGGACCAGTCACAGCTACCCTGTATACCATCTGTATGGGCTGATAGTGCTGCAGAGCTGAATAGCCAGTTATCCCCTGTCACACAACTGTGTGTGGATCTGCATAGTAAGTGGCTCATAAGGCTCTGGTAGCAGTGATGGAACCAAACCAAACCTGAGGTGATAATGCCATGCATATAACATTGGTGCCTTCACAGTACTGTACACATGTGTGCAAGCACTTAGCGTGGTCACGAGATTGAAGCTCTGCAACTCGGAGTCAGACATCCACCGCCATTCCCCAGTGTGCGTCTTGTCCTTGAAACAGCACCCTCCGCAGCGTGAGAATGGCCTTGCATCCTTGTTTGACCCGTACCTCCAAGTTAAAGCCTTATCCAGACGTTTCCCACAGAGTCACCAAAGCAGCCCTAACTTTGATGCTCAGAAGTAGCTCTTCATGCCCCGCTAAGCAGCGATGAGAGAGCGGCAACGCTGTAATCTTTTACAGCCAGGAATTCCCACGTCAAACTCTTGCAGTGAAATTTGAAGTGATATTCTCCGATTTCATCAGTGTGACAGCGCAAGTATCGACTTAAAAGCACAGAGTTCTCTTCTTTCTGATAACTTGGCTGAGCAGTGAGAACTGTGAGTCTGTCACAAATCCCCCTTTTTTTCTACACACCAAAATCTTGATCCCTTTAAGATGCCATGTATTGTAGTCATCGCACTTCAAAGCAGTTTTTATGGGTTGAATAGCCTTTTTGTAGCACTCTTTGTGTGTTTAAACGTGTTTATGTGAAAATGAATGTAACACCTCCCAGAAGAACTGTGCTCAGTCAGATTCATGTATTTATCGTGCTTTCATGTTGTCGCTACGTGCTAATGAAATTGATGTGGCCACTTGCTTTTACTTTTTGGAATGGCAGCTTTGTGTTGTAAGAACACTTTGATGGATGTCATACGATGGTAGTTTTAAGACTGAACTCCATCATGGAGACATTGGCTGACAGAGTATGCAAGGGGGCATGGGGGTGGTCTGTGGAGTATGCGGAGATGACCAGAGGAGGCTGGTGGCCATCTTTTCTGGTGAAAGAGTTAAGAAGCAGATGGTGCGCTTTGCCATAGCAGTGCGGATCCAAGAAAGGTTATTTCTTTTTTTAATGAAATAAACAAGCTCTGCAAGCATAGTATTTATTTACACTAATTAAACAGAGCAGCTGTTTGTTTTGTTTTTATCCAAAGAACATTTGTATTAACATTACAAGATAGCATTGCATGTAAATATTTGAACCAGTTAAATGTGCAGATAGATAAAATCTGTATAGCTTGTCTAAATCCACATGTTCCTTCAAGTGTTATGTTGCTGTTGTGCTTTTAGAGTCAGTTAATGGAACCATTTAGTTCAGTTAATTTAGTTAAATGGGGCAAGTTCTACCAATACACAGGGATGTAGACTGTATGGTTCAGTGGCGTTGCTGCCATTGAGACCATCCCCCAGGGTGTGCCGCCCTCTGTCCAGATGGAGGCATCTCATGTCGAGTGTTTACACCTTGGTCAGCCTTATGTCAAGCACCCTAGTGAATCAAAAACATAGTTCAGCCCCGCTTCTTTTCATTTGACATAGACTAGGAAGGAAACACGGGCAGTGCACATACAGTATGACACTTTATTTAGCGATAATGAATCTAAAATGAAGTCTAACTTAATAACAGGTACACCAACTATGACAGCAACTCACTCACTCACTCACTCACTCACTGTATGAGTTTCTTTGTTTGCATCTGCGTGGGGCAATGAACCGTTAATGTTACATGATACAAGCTATTTGAATATAATTCAGTGTGCCCTTTTTATGTTGCGTGTGGTTGTTTATCTTCACACAGACGTAGAAGTGCAAGTGAGCATTATGAAAGAACGTGGCTGAGTGATGTGCACACAGACACATCTGGTGTGGTTATACGTGGGGTGCCGTGCCCGGGGCGCTAGGAAGATGGTGCTGGGACAGCGGGTGGAAACTCCATAGCCATCAAACTCAGCTTTCTCCTGCATTACATCATAGCAGGGCCTCCCCTCGCTGACCACATCAAAGAGACCTGAGGAAAAGGCCAGGTCACCAGGGAGATGCGGCATATCTGCTACACTGAAACCTGACCTTCCCCTCCCCCTGTTTTATGACCCTTTTCAACGCATCAGCTCTTCTGCTGCGCCACAATGGATGTGGTGTCAAAGTGTGTCTCACCTGTGACACAGCTATTTGGAGAAACAACACACTGCTGCTAACAGAAACAACACTTTGACCATTGAGCGTGAGCCGTGAGGGTTGTATACGTTGGCATTAGCAGGAATATATGGGAATTAAAGGTAATATATGCATATTAATGCAGTTTGAATGTAGATGTTTTTGCATTGGGTATACAGTATTTGCCATATCATATGGAGACAAATGATAAATCCTTTACAGCCATACATTATGATAAGTACACATTTTTTATGAAATAATTTCTAACTTTTCTAACAATCTGTGCATTGTGCACTGTTTTAAGATAACATTTTTGATGCAAAATTCCCCAAATGCTAAGGCTTAAAGGTATAGTCAGCTATTGCAAGCTAATTGTAAGTTAACACACTTTTTGTCAAATTCACCAAATATCTCCTATCATTTCGCTAGGCTAGGTGAACATCGCTCATAACAGCAATGCCGCATGGCTTGACAATTCAATGTGTGGGGCGGAGCTTCAGGGGATTGTTTTGATTTGAGCGCGAAGTTAGCAAGCGTTTATCGAGAATGACTAACCTTTCCTTGTCTGGAAAGATTCCTGAAATGTCCAGGAAGGTTTCCTTTGTGAACTTTTTGGAATATATTTCTTATTTTCATAGGGTTGCAAAGTTCACAAATGCCTCAGCGTCACTTTGAGCCGTACTAGATTAAGATGGCTCATGCTTATGTCTTACAGACAGAGAGCTTAAGCCTAGACCAGCACTGTATTGCTAAAGCTAATCTGGTGAAGCTGTATTCTAGGAGTCATTCCAAGCGACACTGCTGTGATTGCAGCGCTTACGCGCTGCTGATGGGAGCCGCAGCCCGAGCGCGACGTAGGCAGACATCGTTGTGGCGCATTGAATGACTGGGAGACTGGGAGCAGGGGGAAGAGGGGCTGAAGTGATGAGTCACAGAGGAGCGTGTCAGCAGCACTGGGCTGGTATTGGGCAGAGAGGGGGGCAACAAGCTGGAGAGTACTGGCACCGTGGGGGGATGGGGGGGGGATGGGGGGCAGGGCAGGGGAAGTTAAAGAGGGTCAGGGGCAAATATAGATTTAACTAAAGTAGAACATAGAAACTTTTTGCAGGAGAATTCATTACACATGCACGTCCTTTAAAGCTGACTAGTTCACTTAATGCTCGGTAGCTAAAATAGTGTTGATAAGCACAGACATATGAAACGTTCCCTGTAAACTACATTGAAAGTAAGTAAACACATTATTATGAGTAAAACAAAAAAGCATTTTTATGACATTGGCTTGATTCTGGATTTTTAATTTATTTGACATTTTAAAGAGACAGTGTCCCTTTAAATCCGCAATGTTTTAGGTAATGACATGTCAAACCGTGTATTATTGTAGTTTGGAGATTAATTGCATTGCACATTTCCCTGTATTAAAGGAAATATCTATACATAGTAGCTATGGCAACAGCAACAACATCAACAATGCCTTTGACCTAGTAATGTGGCGGGTAAAGCAATCCATCCACCAAGTGCTTTCAATGTCATATGGGTCAGAGTCCTGGTGAACTGTAGCACACACTGAAATGTAGGATATAAATTAACAAACCCTCATCAATGATGACCAAACGTCATCCATAGCTTTTCTCAAGAACGGGTTTGAAGACAGTGCTGTGCTGGCTGTGGCCGTCACCATCTTCGGAGTACATGCCTGACTGCATATATCCCGCGGCAATTCATTATGGATACACGTATAAAATGTTTTTTTAGCTGTAAACGACAAAGTAATAGGATTAATCTGTGATGAGACACATCAAAGCTGGTGGTAACATTGACAACACTGCATTTTAACTAAACAGAACTACACGTCATATCTGTTAAAAATGATACGCTCATACGTCATAAAATCCAAACGTTAACGCTAATGTTAATGAGGGGTCCCCCTCTCAGCCCCTCCCCTCACTCAGCTCCTTGGCGCATTTTTGAAAGTTTTGATGTGTAGTGAGTGGTCATGCTCAGCGGGAGGTGCATTTACACTTTAATTGATACGTTTTAAAGAAAAATCCCCCTCTGTACTGTTCGCATGAATGGGTAATGGGTTTTTTTACCAGGCCGTAAACATGTTTATTTTTGTAGTCGTTAACTATTTTAACATTGCATTTTGTGGGGATTGACTTTTTTTGCAGCCAGCCTCAAGTGGACATTATTAGGAACTGCACATTTGGCACTCCCACAATGTATTAATTTCTCAGCACTGGAGGTTCTCGCTTGTCCGGAACATTGGCCCCGCCGGCCGTGAACTAACCTGCAGCTGAGTATGCTGGGAAACCTGTGTCTGGCGCCAGTGAGTCTTGGGCCGACACCCGACACTGGTGGCTTGAGAGAATAGAGATAAAGGTGTCACATGGCAGGTTGGGACACTGGGACAGTGTAAACAACATGATGGTTAGTCTCCATGGGAACAATGAAGCCGGGCGCATCCACAAAATGGGCCAAAAGGTGATCTCCAAACTTCATGTTAGCGTCCTTGAAGTATATAATTGTAACCGCTTCTTGTTCCCTAATACGTAATGGGACTCACTCTAAGTTTCCTTTTTAAAGAAATGTCTGCTAAATTACCTAATTGTAATTGCTTTACACAATTATGCGTGCATTAGACTTGGCCTACCTATTTGTGCATGTGTTTGCATGTAAGCTGGTCTATATTTGAGTGCGCTGGTGTACTGTGGAGTCAGCTGAGATTAGGTTGGGGGTGTTGGTGTCTGGGTTTCAGCAGGGGAGGGGAAAACAAGTGTGTAATTCCAGCTAGTGCCCCAGGGGTGGGTTGGAAAGCATGCGCCATGGCTGACGCCTGTGCCCAATACTAGTACTGCAGCCAAAGGCTGTTTTGCAGAAAAAAAACCTACAGCATAAAACATGTGCCACTAACATTTTTATAAACATTCCTTTACAAGATATTATTAAATGTTAATAGCAGTGGCTCTTCTAAAAATTGCAGTAAGTGTGACAGGCTGGAAGGTTTCATTAAAAGCCATGTTTTCTTTTGTGAATGTTTGGTGACTTGTTGTGTAAATTGAATATTGTACCTATATTCCAACCGGGTTATGTAAATGCATAACTAAATGTATTCATCAATGGGTACTCATTTGCAGAATAAATGTATAAAACAGACCTATACATTCACTCAGCTTTTAACTATAAACACTGCAATAGCCAAATACTGTATGTATTCAACACAATGTGCAATTTCACTTTTTTATTGTTCTTTCAATAACCTAACATCTTAAAAAAAAGAAAATACAAATAATATAAATTGTCAGTATGTCTGTTGTTCATTAGCCCAAAGCAAAAGTGGTACAGTGAAGTGTATGACACAGCAATTAAAGGTCCAGTGCAAACAAAACATACAATTTGAAAATGCATTAAAAATACATACAAAATTTGCTTTTTTTTGTTTCAAACAAATCATGTTGTCTACAATGCAAAAACCAAAATATGCAACCCTTTTAAGCCAAGGAATGGTTAGATTACACAGTTATTAAGGACAGTTAGCTAGTTCTAAGATAAAACTAACTTACCCTCCCTATTGCTGCAAAACACCTTGAAATTCCTCTAGCAGTGCTATACAGTAGCATGTTGTCAGAAAACAGAATATATTCCTATAAGTTATGATCAAATGGTGTTCATTCCATCCTTATACTATCCCTTACAATTACAATACTGGATATAATTATCCAAAATACTGCTGTTCAGTTACATTTGGATTTAAATGGTATGTCAAAGATATTTTACATTTTCCTGCTTTATTTTCTCTTATGCTTTCACCCTTTATAGAAATAGCCCATCAATCATGTATTAGGGCTTCGACAAATCATTAATCAGCTTTCTATACAGTACGTCTCCTTCTCTAACCACCAACAACCAGATACTATCCTTCCAACCTCCGTCTTATAGTTCTATAGACCTGATCCCACATACAGTACTCCTGCATCAGACTTGCACACACCTGCCCAGACCATTCATTATTTTCTTCACTTTTATAAAGCCTTAAACTCTTGGTTCATATGTACTGTATATGGCTGCCCAAATATGACTTGAGTATGACACACACAGTCATGGTTATCCTAATGACAACATTTTGGTTACATTCAAGCTGATTTATAAACAAATTAATACAGAGAAGTCTCCATTTTAACAGCATGATCACGTATGTCCCTAAACAACTAAGACGTTGCAGTCAATATTGGTCAATATACAGAATTTATAATTCATTCACATCATGCACATTTTGTTTAGATTTCATCTGACAAAGTGATGCTTTTTTTTTCCAGGAGTAATTTTCCTTTAGCATGAATGAGGGTTGACATAACTCAATTAACACTACATTTTCAACAAATCGACACCTGTCACCATTTTTAACTTGTGTGCAGAACATCCATGCAGCAAGGCCCAACATGTGTCATATACTGTATCTCTAACTCCTATAATTCATCATCTCCCACTTCTGCGCTCACCTGAGACCTTGACAGAAACGCTCATAAAACCCCTCCCCAAGTGACTGGAGGGTTCTTTAAACCAGGCTTGGAGGTGGAGGAAGGGAACGAGCGAAATGCTCAAATGGTAGAACGTGAACGATGAACACAAATGGACAGATAGCCAATGTCAAAAATGCGATGGGCCATGTAAGAAAAGAGGAGAGTCTGAAACAGAAATGACAGGACGTGTTGACAAACTGGAAGAAAGAGGGTTTATGAGAGACGTGAGTCACTGTGACGTGTAGGTGTGTGCGTGGGAACAAAACAGCATCAATTATCCTTTCACCAATAACCTGACCTCACAAAAACATGTAGCATGTAGCTAACACAATGAAATGGGTGAGAAACAAAGCCAAGGAAATAATTCACCTATAGTTCAGTATACTGTGCATGTTAGAGAACAGATTTCTCCTAGGCAAAGGCTTGTATCTGGACTAACTTGTATAGGCAATATGGATAGCATAGCATGTTTGATTGACCATATCCAACATATGGAATATGTATAATGTGCTATAAAATACATGAATGACACAATTGCTTTTTTTTTTAAATATTCTCGAAACTAACAGGAACTGTACTGTACATGGTAACCCTCTGTGCTCCATATTCTATATAAAATATATTCTTTGCAAGGTTTACTGCGCTTAAAGTATTTAATTTCATTAAATGTCATTGCATACAGATTCAGCTCAGAAAGCTTTAAAGATTCAGAAGAAAGATTTGCTTCATCCACTAGAAGTAAAACATGT
The DNA here is from genome assembly GCA_026546735.1 of Forbesichthys agassizii. Lineage (NCBI taxonomy): Eukaryota > Metazoa > Chordata > Actinopteri > Percopsiformes > Amblyopsidae > Forbesichthys > Forbesichthys agassizii. The sequence continues at coordinate 11,082 of JAODLL010002008.1, forward strand.
TAAAATGTGTTTGTTGCAAAAACATGTTTGACAGAATCCACAGAATGTTTTTTTCACATTCACGGACGTTTCACATATGCTATCACAGAGGTGCTTGGTCAGAATTGAGACCCTGGCCATAAAAGCAAATCTACTGCTGAACTGTTTAACCAGCTCGCCAATTCAACTAATAAATGTATAAATTAATGCTCTCTGAATCCTATGTGAAAATGGTTACAAGTAGCAACATAAATGTTTGAGCAAAGAACACTGATTTTGGAACTACTGTATCTTGTATACACATTAATAATATGACATTGATCCATTCCGTAATGTGTAATCACCTAAAATGTTGTACCTGTAAGACAATTTGTGGGATTTTCAATGTTAGCTAGCTATGGAGAGGCACTGTTGTTACAATAAAGCAATAGCATACTATAACAGTGAAATCATTTCCAGTCCATATTTCAGTTCTCACAGAACCAGCTGCAATTTACTGTGTTTCAAAACAATAAACAAATTAGTAATGTTACCATTTCATTAAAAAGCAATTAGTTAACATTTATGATAGCAACCCTATTAATGAAATAGAAAGTATAGTAGAAATGATTAAATCTGAGGAGAAAAAGCTAAACAACAGAATATTAATTATACTGATAATAAGAACTGCATCAGTAATTAAACAATTTCACATTTGAAGGAATTTTTCAATTGGTTTTCAATTGTTTTCATGTTATTTCCAGACCATTACACCATATACTGTATTTGCAATGAACTGCCAGAAAGAATACCTGGGAAACATATCACAAGACTTTCCATTAGCACTGTTTTACTTAATATCTAACCTTTTATATTTCATAGTATATTAAATCATAATAGGAACACTGAAACGTAAAGTTATAAACACGTAATTCAAATCTTATATTGGGCATATTGCTTAAGCTTCTTAACATGTGAATCAATTTGTTTTGATTTTCATATACGATGGTTTATCCAAATGTTTGATAATTTTAGACAGTATGCAAACATACTCAAACAAACTGCTAAGAAAAAGGTTTCTTAAATTCTCACTTTGAAGCGTGGGAAACATTGTAAGACACTATTACAGAAAACACATAATACATATAGGCAGTGTGCAAAGGGCTTAGTTAAATTCCTAAGTGAGTCCACAAGCTCAATGATCGCATGAACAAGATTCTTGATAGCCTTAATGTCTATCACACAAGAACATGTCTTCAACGCATAGTTCTTTGGCCTTTAGCTTGTTCATGATCATTCTGAACATTAAGCAAATGAACACACACTAACATTATAAGCCCACAAGCCTATACACAGATGGCTGATTCTTAACTATAGAAAACAGTGCACATAATGGGATTACAGTATATACACCTTCTATACAATGTACAAACAGACAGACATCCTTTAGCCATTCTTTTGTAGCCATATTTGTTTCTATACTACTGTACAAAATAATGGCATTTCCTGAAGTTAAGTGTAAGGTCCTTAATTATACATTTTAATATGATAGATAAGATTTGGATGGTAGTAAGGTAGTATTCTGCTATCAGCGCTTATAAAAGCACTGGAGTGTACAATACATGTAAATAAAGAAAACTTAGATACAGTACTATATAT
>JAODLL010002009.1:0-12697 GCA_026546735.1 Forbesichthys agassizii
TCTCTAGTCTCAGCCTCTTCATCAGCACTACGTCACATAAGAGACCGTCTCTAGACTCAGCCTCTTCATCAGCACTATGTCACATAAGAGACTGTCTCTAGACTCAGCCTCTTCATCAGCACTACGTCACATATGAGACTGACCCGCAGTAGTGTAGCTAAGTTTACCAATTCCTTGGTACAAATTTAACAACCAATTTTGTCAATCAGTTGTAGTTATTCGTTGTGCATGTCAATCAAAATACCTATCCTGTCAAGTAGACGAGCCGTTGTGCAGTGCTGTGTCCCAGACGTTAGGCAAGTAAAGGCTGGCTCGGCGAGAAATTAGCAAAGCAACAATACCATGGGCGGAGATTTCAGAGGGGATGCAGGGGATGTGTCCCCCTCAATATTTAGAACTAGTATTTGTATGTGTCCCCTCAAATTAAAACATGATAGATGCACTGGGGCAGCCAGACGATATCATATGCATATTAAATCACTCACTGAACCGCTTGACAGTGTAGCCGTAACCTAGAATAAGCCGTCGACACTTTTGGTTCAGACTGTTATGTCCTATGTGAGATACTTTAATGCTCACATTGTGCACCCCATCCATTCAGCTTTACGCTGACATATGCAGGCACTGATGCAGGACTTGCAAACTAGAACCAGCGCTGCCAGATATGCAAGGGGCCGGGGAGGAATGCAGAAAATGACGTTTTTTATTCTCAAAATGTTCTGGGGGAGGACCTCAAGACCCACCGCTTTATATGCCTACATACATTCTCACATGTAGCATATTAAATAACATGTACACATATAACAATTACTTTCCTGCATTGACTTAGTGTATTGTGCAAGTCTATGACTGAAATGCATTTATTTCCCAACTTAATTATATAAAACCAAAAATGGTAAATGCCCAATGTGTGACAAGATATGGCCTAATGTTACGATCCTGAATAATAATAGTATCATGCAAAGACTTAAATAAAAGTTGAACTAACAATCAAACCTGTTTACCTGCTTTATCAAACAGTATGCATATTTGATGGTTATCGGTTAAGCATGTAGGCCTATGTATAGAAGGGTTAATGAGAAGTTTGCCTACCTGCGAAAATCACCAGACAGTGCAGCTGATAAACATTTCTTGAGTTGGCCTTTGTGTTTTCGCTCCTTGGCCTGGAATTCTCTCGTAGCCTCTACGTTGATCATGATTTATTTCGTCTTGTACATCAATCGCAGTGGTTTCCATCAATCTGGACAGTTACAGATGAAAAGATGAGTGAAGAGGACCAGATCACATCAGCAAACCCAATAAAACGTTTTACAGATAATTAATTTAAACGAAGTAGTGCAAAATCAGTGAACTCGCCCGCACACAAACGTGGACAGCAAACCAGTGTAACCACGTCTTTACCTTACGCAAACTGTACTTTGCCTCCACTCGGCTGTCATTCATTTCCCCTGGTGAGTGGTGGCTAGCAGGCTAACGCTGGCTAGCAAACGTTATCATGTAGATTAAGACCGCTGCATGATCAATAAACAAATAAGTGGTTTGGCGTTTGGAAATAGGTAGGTAGGCTACTTGATGTGGTGTATTCGTCAACTTCAGATAGCATGCTAAAATGACCCACTGACCGCCGTTGTAATGTTGACATCAGGCGTACGATCGCTGACATTAGAAATAATCAGAGCACAGCCCACCGTCATAACCTCGTGGTGCCGCACATGCGCAGAACAGACTCTTGGGAACTAATTGCTGAAAATAACTTAAAATAAATGAATATTCATGGCGCATTTTAAAATAACCCACGTTAACGACGATAAGACTATGGGTAAGATGCGCAATAGCACACACAGTTCTAAAATATTACACGTTGTTGTATGTTTATTATGCGCGTAGAAAGTGATGGGATATGTCACACCATACTTATATGGGTCACACACCTCAGAGAAGGCCGCAAGCATATTATTGTATACATTTATTTATAGAATTATATACTGAATAATTTGTCATTATCAAAATCAACCTTTTGAATTATATATATTAAATAATTTGTCATTAACAAAAGCAAGATCTATACTATATAAATAAAGCTTAACTCCTGATGATTAAACAAATCATATAGCCAGTCAATATACACTGCTTGACAGTAAAACCAGTTATTGCAGTAGCTATCGTGTGTGCACTGTGCACACATTCTTTTGGAGAGCACACACACACACACATATATACAGTATATATATATATATATATATATGTGTGTGTGTGTGTGTGTGTGTGTGTGCTCTCCAAAACGTGAAATGCCCAGGAGGATGTTGTATGTTAATAGAAATATTGAAAGAGATGAAAAGTACAATGATTATGTGGTCAATTAACTATTTGCTGATTGTCACCTCCTCCAAAAGTACTCTCAAAGATTTGAATAGTTGTTACAAGTGTTAAATGACATGTACAAAAAGTGTAGCTGCAATTGTGTAACATGTTAAAGTGTTATAGCCTTATTTTGCGTAATTGCGCTCTCTATTTACATCTGAAGGAGGCACAATATACCACACACACCTGTGCACATTGCTCCTTTGGACCCAGCATGCCTTACTGCACAGACCTGCAGATGTGAGGTAATACTGGTAGTATAGGCCTATGCTGCAAGTTTAAAGCCTGCACTAATACCCCTGGTAGTGTGGGACATGCCTTGGCAACATTTTAGAAGCAATCCTTTGTTCAGCGGCATGCCTGAGTGATAAAAAATTCGACTAAATTCTTGCACAAAGGGTGCATTATTTATTTGTTCAGTTCATATTTTAAAACAATGCATTGAAAAATGTTAATCAAAGTATGGTGCTACTTTGTTGTGTTGCGACTGGTAGGTCTGTAACACCATGTAATGTTAGGAACAAAAATATGTATGGGTAGTGGAAACTAATGGTAAATTAATGTTATTCAGACACGTGCGTGTGTACGCGCATCCCTACTGCCACCCCTGCATAACCCAGTGCCTCACTTGGGCCACCCCAGTCTGGATACACTGACCGCCTTCCTGTCCTAGCACCAATCACCCACAAGGGGGTGTCAGGGGGTGTGTCTTGTGTCATGCCACCTGACCCCAGACACACCCCAGACGTCTTGTTTTACCAAATGTCAGGAGTTACAAAAGAGGGGCTCTGACACTACGTTCCGTACAGTTCAAACACAAAATGACCGATGCTGACGTTTGACAGGGTCAAAACTACAGAAGAGAGTAAGGAGTCAACAGATGTTTAATATAAAACAAAAATAAACACACCAAGAGGAAAGATACAGTACATTTAAGAGCCCTGAACCTGTTTCAAAGTGCCACCCCATCCTCTTCCCCAGTAAAGCCTTGGGTCACGAGGCCCCCTGGTGTCAGACGGTCGCCTCTACATCCTGGTGCTCGTCCCCCTCCAGCAGAGTGTAGGACGCGTGGCTCTGGAAGGGCCTCTGCAGCGGATGCGACAGCAGCTTGGCCATGCAGTTGTGCAGCTCGATGGCCGCCCCGCCCAGGGACACCTCGAAGCGGTAGCACATGCCCTTGGTGTCCAGGCTGCAGAACGACGCGTAGTTGTCCTGGAGACGCCACAAACACACACATGCAAAATGTGTGCGGGGAAACGGGAGAAAATGGAAATTAGCACAGTGCTATTTATTGTCAATATTTCCATTAGGGCTGTATGTATGTATGTACAGACAGACAGACAGACAGACAGATAGACAGATAGACAGATAGACACACAGCAGTATTGCGATATGTTTTGTCGATAAGTATTTGTCCTGTAGACAACACACACACACAATGCTGAATATAACTCAATCATCATTCAATCATCAATACAGGCAAAAAAAAAAATAGTTTGAACTGTCTTTTTTATTTAATGAAATCCAAGTTATCCAAATACCAAAATAAGGTTAAAACATAAATATGAACTGATACTTGGTGGCCATTTATAGTATTGCGATACTACGGTATCGCAATACTATAAACTGATAGCTGTATCAACCCCCCCATCTTTAGATCGCAATGGCATTTAGTTATTTATTTTTCCTTGTTAATAAAGTAGATGTGTGACTCATAAATACTTAAATTCCTATTATTGCTATTCCCAGTGGCACAGGAAATTGTGAGGAAAAATTACTTATAAGACTGTACAACTACGCTTGAGTTTTTCACGCAATACATTTTTGTTAATACAAAATAAAGAGTGAAGAGTAAAATCTGTTCCATCTGGGACTTGAACCCCGCTTCCCCGCGCGAAAGGTAAACACACTGCAGGGTACACCACCAGACAATATTGTAGATAATACCACAGCGTCCTTGAAGTATTTCAGGGTGAGATTTTAGTAATTAATTTAACTTTGGAATATATCAAACTGTTTTCAAACACCATTAGCCTACATGCCAACATGTCAGGTGCAAATTGCTTAAACTGGGGGTATGTATCCCCCTGTCCCCCCTGACTATTCCTTATACAAGCTTCTGCGACAATGTTTGTTTTTTTTTGTACCCGAGATGCGTCGGTATGTTGCAAAAGCTGCATGTTGACAAAGCGGAGAAAACGATTGTCAAACTCAGTTTGGACACGAAACCATCTAGTCTCCTCACCCTCCAGCAGCTGTCGTCGGCCTGCTCGTCCACCCCGTTGTGGAGGTAGACCACATCCAGGAAGAAGTATGGGGACTGGAGCATTTTCTGCAGGAGGAGACACACAAAGGCCCTGTTCACACCTGCTGGCCTAAAAGGTATAGTCCGCTAATTGTAAGCTAATTAAGAAAAATACGTATGGTAGTCAACGGCGAGAATAACATTATTTTTAGATCCCGTTTGAATTGTGAGACGAAGTACACATATGATGTGTGTCTATATAAAAGATCATTGTTCAAGTCAAGAACGTTGCAGTTTGTTGCAAAACTATAAAGTAATCTTTAGTTTTGTGTCTAACCGCTCAGTGAACTACAGCTTTCGTCTCGCACAACACACGTCACTAAAAAGAAAATGTCTCTCTTCGGCTTGAGGATTGTGGCGCAAAGACATTTATGCGACACAGGGTTTGTAGTCTTACTATTTACATATTTTCACAGTCTTCTACTTAAACAAATGCACGACAAACTGATACTTCTTGACTCGAAGAATTTTCTTGTAAATAGTCAAACATCTCGTTTGCTTTGTGTCACAAAGCAAACGAGATCCTATAATGCTCTTTATACACTTCTTGTGAAATTCACTAAATAGCTCCTCGCATTTCGCTAGCTTACAGTTCTCTGTTCGTGTTGAAAAAATAGTCCCTAGTTTCATGACATTAGCTTACTAGGACCTGCATCACCATGGACACCAACTATAATCAGAAAGCGTCGTCACGTAGAATGTTGCATTGCCATTGCGTTAAAAAAAAAAAACATGCATGGTAGGGAAACTACGCATCCAGTATGTAAAGGGCGTTAGGCTTACGCTGACGTTCTCAGAGGGGTTGAACTGCAGCTGTCCCACGTGACGGCTGTAGATGAGGAGAGTCCGCACCACATATGGCGGAGGGATGGTCTGAACGTTGTCCGTCATTGGCAGGTCAATCTTCTGCCGGCTGCATTGAAAGAACAGGAAAAGGACTGTCACAGTTTGACGTGTAAAATGACTGTAGATAAAGTTAGCTAACATTATACAGTAGATATCTTTAACTAACAATATACAGTAGACAACTTTAGCTAACATTATACAGTAGACAACTTTAACTAACAATAGACAGTAGACAACTTTAACTAACATTATACAGTAGATAACTTTAGCTAACAATATACAGTAGACAACTTTAGCTAACTATATATAGTAGACAACTTTAGCTAACATTATACAGTTATAGTGTATGTCTTCTTCCATTGGCAGCTAAAAACCATGACTGTATGTATATTGACATACCATTAAGTGCTTTAGCACCATTATTTATAGCTAAGAAGTTATCAAAATATACAATAGGCTACTATAGATCAGGAACAGAAACCTGTTACAAAACGCAATTGAATTATCCGACATGGCAACAGGACAAAAACTGCAATATATAATCAAAATTGGCCTCTTAAATATAAAAATGCATTCATTAACAATACTTACATGACATTGAGAAGATCCTCTAGATCTAAAAGAACAGTTAAGGGAAACACTGATAATAAAAATTGATTTGCCATCATCAAACCTTAGGAAACCTTCACTGTATGTTGGGAGGAAACGGCTCGATAATAAAGTTGGTTAAAAAGATACTGAAGGTTTCGCACACGTTTGTCTCCAGGTCATAGAGACAGCTGCACAGCTCCCGGGGGTCAGAGGTGAACCCTGACAGCTAGAATATATACACACACACACACACACACACACACTACATTAATCACGGAGATCAGAGTAGCATCTACTAAATATAGATTTGGGAGAGTTGCAAACTATGAATATTAATATTTTGTATAAATGTACACAAATACACATACAAACACTAACCAAGAGAATCGAAACAGCAAAAATACATAAAAACCCTTAAAACACAGTTTAATATAAAATAAATTCACAACAACAATATAAATTGATTGAAATCACAATTCAAATGATCCCAAACCAACACAACCACCACCTGAGACTCACCCAGAGAGCGTCATCGTTGATCACGACCAGAGCAAACTCGTGACGCTTGTCAATCTTGTGTTTGGTTCTGACAAACATCTCGATCATCTTCTGAGATATGTTTAGGGCATTTGTTTTAGACCTGAAAGAAAAGTAATAAGTAACACCAGCAAACAAGAACACTAACTCAAAGACAAAACCAGGGCTGCATCCGAATAGTCTTTTTCGCTTAGGAACCTTCCTAACTCAGTGAATGACCTTTGAGTATCTAGGTCACAGCCATGATAAGAGCTGTTTGAATGATATTATTGCTAAGGAAAGGTGCTTCAATGCTTCATTTCTTGCATCCTTTAGCATAGGGTACACCTTTTATTGAAGGATGGGAAGAGACTTCTCTAAAACATATCTAACATAGGCTAAACCTGACCAAATAAACATATTTTTAGAGATTTTACACCAGTTACTTTAAAACCTTTTCATTTTGTGATTGTTATATACATTTATTTTATTTCAATTACATCTTTTGTAATTAAGTCATATTTTCCCCGGGGCTGTGACTGTCCATATCCTGCATTTAACAACATGGTATGAAGTTAGAATGCACAGGGCAAAGTGAGAAGGTCATAGACACCACAGCAGACCCATGCCATTAACATTCACCGTTACATAATTACGTATCCAAAGTGCAATCAGATTTTCTTGCTACAACTTTTCCTATTCCTTATGAATTATCCTTTCACACCTTTCCTTGACCCGATGACGTCTTCACTCGAGGTCAAGGAAAAGTATCTAGAAAAGGACATATATTTCGATTTTTTTACTATTCGGATACAGCCCAGATAGACTCACATGAAAGCAAATTTTCTAATTAGTCCCATCTTACCCATTAAAGGATTCCAGTTTCTGCAAAGACATCTCTTCAGAAAGATCTAAACAGATGATCTACCATGAAAAAGAAAACTTTTTTTATAAAAGTATCAGAACACAACATTTAATTAGGTCATGAAGCAGACAACATATTAGGCATCTCACTCAAAGACGCTAACATGTTCACATGGACGACATAAAGGCTATCGACCAACTGTGTGGTAGTTACCACTTTCTCTGGGCAGTTGATACGGGGGGCCCGGAGGTGGTATTCTGCAGGGGGGACTGGGTTGGCCAGCGGGGGCTGCGGCTGTGTAGCTTTGGGCCTCTCCTTGGCTGCCACCGCGGAGAGTGACGTCACGGCGTTGGATGAAGCACCGGCCACAGCGTTAGTAAAGGTCTGACCGGCGGGAACCGGGGAGGTGACGGCGGCGGCGGTGGTGATGGCGGAGCTCGGGGGGCCGTCACTGGTTGACGCTTCCCCCTCGCCCTCCACGCGACTGCCCACTGCGGGCTGCTGCGGGTTGCCGGGGTTACTGGCGCCCCCCAGGCTCCCGGGGCTGCTCCGACGGTCCTCCGCTCCCTCCGGGTTAGAGCGGGTTCGAGGCCGCAGCTCTGCCGGCCGCTCCTCACCGTCGGCTGGCCCGGGATCTGGTGTCTCCATGGATACGCAAACCGTCTCCAAATAGTCTCTGACGGTGACACAAAAAGTTAAATCTCTTTCACACACACTAAAATACAAAAAAAAAAAAAAACATTTAATGTGATAATTTGCTCTTATAATTCCTTCTCATACTTCCTAACTTTTATTCTGCTTTTATTTTACTGATTTTTCTGCTTTGATCTTTTCATCAAAGCACATGACAGAAAAATAAAAGGTGTTTGAAAAATAAAATGTATTATTAAAAGTAGACAAGTAGAAGTTTGAATGTTTTAAGTAGTGACTTCTTCATACCCGCTCACTTGACGTAAGGCCATCATCCACAAGTGAACCGGAGAACCCGGTGCGATTAGTCAGATCAGAGATACAAGTCAGCAGTAAGTAGGCCTAGAGATCTGGCAACATGCCAGCACAATAGGCCTAGAGATCTGGCAACGTGACGCTTAAAACTCAGTCATGCACCAAGTGTTATGCACTCAACAAGATTGATAGCATAACTAAATATTATGTATATTTACATTATACTACAGGTGTGGAAAAAAATGTGTAAGACCCCAAAACATATTTTTTCATGTAGTCTATATGCTATTTTAAGATAAGAAATTGTCTAAAATATATACAAATATTCTTGCTGTTGGTCAAGTTTGTGTTACACAGAAAATAAGGCATTCTGGGGAAGGGGGAGGGACACACTACAAACCTTTTGAGAGCTAGAGAGATGTCCTAGAATGTTTAATTTGTTTGCACAGTACCGGTAACGTTCACCGAGTTGAAAAGAAAACAGCTTTAACATTTTCTCATAAAGAACATAATTGTTTTACACATTCTTGGCCATCACGTTGTCCCTGCGCCATCATTCCTGCCTCAGTAGTGCGTATAGCTCACGCCTGCTGTCTTTTACATTTCGCATTTGCATGTTTAACAATTAATTTCATGCAGATATCGATTCACCGCGGTGTAAATCATTTGTCAATAGCTTTTAGCAAGCATATACATCATAAGTATTTGCGTCTTCATTTGCTGTTGAGGGAGGCGCTGTTTTACAGCTACGGTCCTCTTACGATGGACTAACAAGTGGTCCAGAGCCCTCGTTCATTTACGGTGCATTTAAGCGAGCTACAGTAGAACATTACAGCGCTTCACGTTCCGATTCAACTGTTCCAATCGAGGCAGGCGTGAACCCGCTCTAAGTTACTAGTAGCATTAGTTAAACACATGCATATTATTGATCAAAAATACAGTTTAGCAAGCAATGGAAACGAATACCGTAAACAGGCTTACATAATTGCTGATCAGCGATCCAGAGCGCATTACCAGCTCCTACATGGGTGAAATGACATTTGTTTTGGTTATTTCCTTACCGGAAGTTGCCAAGCCATAGTATCGCGAGACCATCCTGATTGATTTGCGAGCTTCAATTTCATTGAGATTCTGCGAGACCAGGATGATCTCGCGAGGCCAGGTCTGTGTGTATGGCATATTGTATAAAACTGTATGGCAGGGAAATTCAACAGGGAGATGGTGACTCCTACTGGGTTCTCAGTTACTGCAGGGGGTCCGGCAAATTATTTGATCCTAAAAATGTATTTGGTTTTCTACCAAAATGTAAATGTGTCCTAACAAAATGCTATACATTAACATAGATGCAATCTATAATAATCTATAGTCTACATATTCATCTGTCAAGTTTATTGATTAGCCTTATTATGAGTTTATTGATTAGCCTTATTATTAGTTTATATCAAGGTTTCTCAAACTTTTTTGAGCCAATGAGATTACAGGGAGAATATTTTCCAAGAACCCCTTCATATTGTAAGCCAAACCCTGACCATTTATACTTTTAGATGCCATTGGAACTATTTTAATTCTAAAACAATTCAACATAAATAATTCTGAGAAACAGGTTTCAATGTAAATTGTGTTATTACCACAAATAATTTTAAACTGCAGTAATCTTATTCAAATTGCATGTATACCTTTTAATTTATCAACACCTTTAAGAAATCAGTAAGACATATGGTCTCCTAATACTCTAGTCTAGACATTTAAAATTACCAGTCTCAAGACGACTTTAAGTCAAGTGTTTCAACTTTTAAAATAATAAATGTATTGCTCCTTATTCAAATCATTGGCAGAAAGTGCTGAATAAATAAAGAGATCATAAAACACATAGTAATACACACCTTATAATCTAAAAAGTAATGGGTATAATTACTATGACGTGTTCTGTAACAAAATGTTCTAAAGTTCTAGCATTTTGATTGGGATATTTATATTAGCGCTACACATCACATTCTTCTCATCTCACAATTTACAATAACTCACTTGATGAGCTCATCCTCAATAAGATGGGCAAGCCTGTCTCTCACTAGTTCATCTTAGCGTAACTTGACGATGCTGTCTGACTCAGGGCCATTTCTCTATGCTCCTGCTCTGTGTGTTATGTTCAATTCAAGTACACAAATGTGTAAATCTTTCCCATTTGTATGATGAATGTTTTTGTGTGTTTTTGGAAACAAACAGGGATGGTAAAATACTCTGTGCACATAAACAGTTTTCAGTGTTTCTTGCAAGAACAGGCTATATTTCTGCATTAGTACCAATTCTTCTTGAATTTTAAATGTTAAAATGCAGTGGTCATTATGTCCTATTTAAAGGTAGAATCACAAAAACATGCAATATGCTTCTATAAGAATTGGGACAAATAAAGTTGGTGGGGGGTGCATGCAGGAAGCGATACAATGGGAAAGGAAATGGGTGGAGATTGTTATGTTTTTTTTTACTTGCTTTGGCGACAACAACTCACTGAGCTGTGCTATCCTAAGCCTCTGACAAATAACAGCGTTGGGACAAAAAGCATCAGAATAGGAGTGAGAAAAGTAGCAGACCAGAAAGATGGGGACAGATGTGTGAGATTTAAATACAGGCTTGTAATCTTTTGGCCATTACATTTATACAGAAAAGTATGGCACGAGAAACTGACTTGTGTTGTTAGTGATTCAGTTACACCGTTGAAATCCATGCTTATGTGATGACACATAGCTGAAGAATGGCGGTAAGATGTTCTCAATTATTTCTGTATGGTAGAAAAATGTATTGTCATGTTAGCCACTGAGGTACTGAATGTTGTATGATGTATTATCTTATAGAATAATTTAACTTTAAACTATTTCTGCTTTAACGTTGTGCTGCCTTTGAAAGATAATATTTTCTGTAAATCGATGTACAGTACTTTATAACATTTGTACCAACATTTGTATGGCTCTATGTCGATACTGATATCTACATGCTGTATAGTAGAGCTGTTCAACTCTGGTCCTGGAGGGCCGCACATGCATGTTTTAGATCTCTTCCTGTTCCAACACACCTGATTCAAATGAACAGTCGGTATCAGGCTTCTAACAACCTTGAATCAGGTGTGTTGGAGCAGGCAGAGATCTAAAACATGCAGGATGCGGCCCTCCAGGACCGGAGTTGAATAGCCCTGCTGTATAGGATATGTCAGAATGTTATGTTTGTTCTCAAAACTGATCTAATAATGATTTGTTAACAGGAAGGTGGGCCTCAGGATGTTACGTTTTTTCTTTTTTTGACGTTGCCCAGAACAATAACTGTTACAGCACAACAACAATAAATCCAAGAAAAACTGTGTTGTCGTTTAGGCTATTTTGTCACAACAATGTGATTATTCACCAGCCTATAACATGGGTTACACATTTATTTCAAACGTTCACGGAAAGAGCTTTAGACATAATTAACAAGAACAGCAAAGAAATCAAAGTTTGTCATCGACATTTTTTACTGAGAGTGTTCCGGTGTACACCGCCCGATGCAGGATTTCCCGCTGCTCCGATGCAACAGCCTCGACAGTGCGTTGGGGTTTTGCAAGGAGATGACGGAGGCCCCGACTGGCCCGATGCCAGCACATCCTGAGCCCTCGGAGGCAGAAGTGGCCCAGTGCGCGGCAGAGGTGGGCACCCTGCTCAGCTTCATCGCTGAAGTCAACAAGAAAATGGGCGCACTGAAAGCACCAAGGTAACACCAGTGACTATGGCAACCCTGTGAGATGCAACTGAGACACTTGACTCTGAATTACCTTGAAAATACATTTGAACAGAATCAAAACTGTTTCCCATCGAGAAGTGTTTGTTTTTGTTTTTTTTACTATTTATGGACACCTAATTGGTCAATGGTGGCAGAGGTACCAGAAAATACTCAAGTACATTCTGTATATCTACCTACTAGAATGTAAATAGTAAAAAAAAAATATGTATCTCCATATTGTGAGTGTATGAGTAAATACAATACAGTAATGAGCTAATATATCAAATGTATTTGTATTTGATCAATCAGGGTGGGTTGGTGGGATGACGTTGAAGTCAAGCGTGTTTATAAACGGTGGTAGAGCTAGATGAGGCAATTAAAACAGTTGTAGCGATACAGATTGGTTCCATGCTGTCAAATAGTTTCAGAATGAACCAGAGGTAGGAGGCAACAACTGAAAACCCTTCTAAGTGGAGCATGGCCAGTGAATATGGTCTGGTTACACCAGGCTACAGACATATATA